>JAODAL010063554.1:0-19181 GCA_025379985.1 Phyllomedusa bahiana
CCCGAGAAAAATGTTTTTTCCCAACATGGTCCTCACACTAGAGGTGTAACTTCAAGCTCTTGGGCCCATAAAAAGTGAAATGGGGCCCCCCAATTACTATGCGCCACATACAGTGCTGGTATCTTCTTATGTGGCAGAAGGGCTTTTGGGCCCCCTCAGACTGACGGGCCCGGTAGCGACTTCTACCTTTGCACCCCCTGTAGCTTCGCCCCTGCCTCACACCTATCAGACTTTGATGGCATGTCCTATCAATATGCTTTTAAACCTAAGACGAACCCCTTTTAACACCAGTTGCAGGAGTGAATGCATTCCGTACAGTTTCCGCCACATGGTGAAAAACTCCAACTCCCGTACCTTTTTTGCGCAGACAGACCTTTAACCAAAACCCCCCGGGGTAGTTGAAATATAGTGAAATTTCGGCCAGTGCTTACTGATCCAGTTGGAGGTGGTGGACTCAGAAAAAAGTTTTCTCAGAAACTCTTACTCCAAATAGCATTCCGGGTGTTCATGTAGCAAAGACGAGTCTCACCAAAGATTTAGGTGGTCATGTCAGGCTTGCAATGGTTGTGGTCACCTGATGGTATGGGGAAGGATGCCTCTGGGTCATGCTGGATTGGGCCCAGGTGAAACTCCACATAAGATGCTGTTGGCAACTACAACACTACTACTGTATTTTTTCGGACTATAAGACGCACTTTTTTCCCCCCAAATTTGGGAGGAAAATGGTGGTACTTAAAGTTCAAAAAATACGTTAAGGGGCGTCTTATGGTCCGGTGCGTCTTAAAGTCCGAAAAATAAGGCTCAGCTATATAAACTTTGGCATCTCTCATCTCTCAATCCGCTCACCTTGCTGGGCTTATTTTAAATATCTGCTTCAGTCTTAAAGGGGTTGTCCATTTAAAAATGATGTTGTATTAGAGCCAGGGTGGTCTAGGAAAAAAAAAAACCTACTTAGCTTTGTCCCAACTCTGTCACTCCCAAGCTGCCGGTGATCTGCTCCTATAGATTTTAAAATTCCACGAACAAAAATGGGGGCTCTACCCAATTTAAAGTGAATGACATGTTCCGCCTCTGTGTTGGGACAAGAACCTGGAAGTCAAGAAGAGCAAATCGACGGAAGTTCTGGAGCAACAGTGGCAGGTGACAGCTAGATAAGTATTAGTTTTTTTTTTTCTTTTTTGGACCTTCTGGCCTCAATGGAACAGAATTTTTTTTTAACTGGACAACCCCTTTCGAATGACACATCGTAATATTATCAACCCATTTAAATGCTATTAACCCGATTACATTCATATAAATATTTAGTAGTTCAGCGAGGTTACACTACAAAGAAGTCAATACTGTACTAGACATCTGACATTTATACAGGTTCTTCCAAATATACTTGAGTTACTAAATACCTGGGTAGAATTTTTTGGGATCCATCTGCCATGTGATCTAATACTGTGGATAATCTCCACAACAGATAAAATTGAAGGCATCAAAAACTGGTCCAACACAGCACAAGCATAAACTTGAAAAATCTGACACAACAGCTAGATTCAACTACAGTACTAATATGTGGTATTGGCGTAATAAAAATCAGCTGCCTGAAAACATTTAAAATTGGATTGCCCAACAAGAAGAATGACCTCATGGATTTAGATGGTGCCATAAACATTATTGAACCCAAAGGTTCAGCAGAAGACAACCTGAACTGGAGCTGGGTTTAGAGCCAACACTTGCTTCTCCGTATCTCCCCATCACTCAGGAGGCAAATACTGAAGCAAAATTCTGGAAGCAAATTTTTAGGAAGATAAAACCCATGGGCGTTTCCTATTTTGTTATTAAAGAAGAAGACTATGGGGAACTTATCACCTGCTCGTATGGGGTGATTACACCCTTTCCCCCAAAAAAAAGGCTTTTTTTGGGAGCACTGGGTCAACCCTGGCTTTACAATTTTGGAAAGGGGTTTTTCCCCCAGAAATTTTTACGTGGGACCTCCAAAATGGGTATTTTAATCACTTTTTTAAATATATTGATTACAAAAATTTTTATCTAGAGAGTTCTGCTGCCTTCCTGCCCTTAGTACTTAAAATCTTCATTAATACGCCTACAGGGGCTGCTGGCCGGGGTTTAGCAGATCACACTTTTTATCTGAATAAAGAGAGCTGAAGAAGCTTTCAAGGCACCGGGTAGAAATATGTTGTCTTTTGTATACAGAATCCACTAGCTGTAGTGTGATTATCTGAGTAGATCCCTGCTTTATCTGATGACCGAGAACATGAAGAAGCTTCAAGCTGCTGTGGAGAAAAGGTGTTGTCTTTTGTATACAGAATCCAGTAGTTGTAGTTTGATTATTTGAGTGAACATTTCACACGATCCCTTATATTTGGCTCTGTGCTCTGGCCGTGTCTCTCGCTCTCTGTGGCTTGTTTACATTTGATTCTTAGCAGATAAGGCACCTCCTGGCAAAACCCCTTTAACGGCAGGTGGTGGTGGGTAATAAGGACCAGAAGGCGACCACTTTCATGATTCCCATTGGCCTTTAGAAATTTTACATATGACTTTTGGCCTCACCAATGCATCTGCAATGTTCCAGAGTTGGATAGAGCTACGACTCATTACACTGATCATTTTGTCGACCGCCTTCTCTGAAGATCTGCAGAGAAGAGTTCATTAGAAATTCAAACCATTGTATAGGGATCTGTCCTTATCTACAAGACCCATTCACCTGATATTTTATGATGAGGAAAACTGTAGTCTATGGCCAGTCATGGGCTTCATGAAGATTATACCTCCCAGAGCTTTTGATATTGATGATATTGTAGATCGAGACTTGATCAAACCAATGATCTCCACCAGGCATCCTCAAACCGCGGCCCTGCAGTTGTTGGGAAACTACAACTTCCATAGTGCCCACTGCTATAGATTATATAAATGCATGATGGGAGTTGTAGTTTCCCAGCAGCTGGAGGGCCGCAGTTTGAGGATGCCTGATCTTCACTAAAGTGATCAGCCAGGACAATATGTCATCTGCAATCTACTTTTCTCACAGGGGGCTCAAAAAACATCAAGATCTGGAAGACATCTTTGGATCCCCCATTTCTTATTTCTTAATTTCTAACCCTTTCCCCGCCCCCCCCCCCTTTATTTATTTTTTGGTTTGTCTCTATAAACGATGCTTTAATTTAATATAATGCTCACTTCTTTTGCATTAGATGTGAGTTATATATGATGTTTCTTCCTAATGTTGTGTCATTCTTTTATGACTCTTTATCTGGTTGCACTTTGATGCTCATATTCAATACCATTCTTAAATAAGAAAAAAAACAAAAAACCCATCAAAATCTTATTTTTTTTTTTTCTCAATGGTTTATCCTTTTCTTCTTACCTTGGTCAGATCTCACACAAACAAAAGGAATGCATCAAATTCAATGTTCACCAGGTCTTTAGAGTTGGTCTCGTCCAGCCCGCAACTGTCACTGTGTATGACTATTACACCCCTGGTAGGTAACATGAAAGATTTTTCAATCGACCTGATATATGATGGTTACATATTAGTAAATTTATGCTTTACTTTGCTTGTCCTCATAGAAAGCCGCTGCACTAAACCCTATCATGTGGATAACAACAGCAAGTTATTGGGCACAATCTGTCAAAAAGGTCAATGCCGCTGTGCTGCGGGTAAGCCCTGAACAACTGATGTATTAAATAAGTTGTAACAGAAGAAAAGTATTAAGGGAAGGAAGTATCCCTACTGTCATCAAGATGTATATACTTCATCGGATCAGGGGGATTCATCAAAAAAACCTGTAAAATATATCATTCATCGGAGTGGGGCTGTGGATATACATAAACGAATTTCAAAGGTGTTGTACTAAAACTATACCTGTGAAATAGGTCAGTCAAACAAGTCTAAACAATAGTGGTCTAGTCACTGGGTCCCTTAGTGGTTTCCTGAATGTTCATCAATTAGGAACTGGACAAATGTGTGTGTGGTCATTCTCTATATTTCCTATTTCGCCATAGGCAGACTTAAACTCTATCAGTTCTCAATCTATAAAGCACTAAAACTTAACTTTTATTATGTATAACACTTAACCTCTATACACACTATTTAAAAACCTGATTTCTAACCTCTCAATTTGTTCCTTTCTAATTATGAAGGAATAACTCCTTTTCTAATATCAAATCTGGTGGAACACCACCTATTATATCAGCAGGGAAACCCTATATATACAGTGATTTGCTAACTCCAAAAAGGAATCCAAAACATCTTACTTGGGCAGTCATCCCTAACCTGATGGGTATGAAGCATATAAGGTTTCCTTGTGAGACCCTCTGCAGCAGGTAACACAGTGAAAAGAGGTAGAAAATCACAAACTAAAATGTCATGCCTGACCTCCCCAATATGTTTCACCAGCTAACTGGCTTCATCAGGGGTCAGTGGCCCGGTCATTCTCTGACAATGCCTGGTAAACAATGCCTGGTAAGCTTATGGGCTGTTCACACTCTCCTCTTTTGGCGATAAGCCATGGCCTTTTAAAGGCATTACTTGGTTCCTAAAAAAATGAATAGTAAGCTCCTGGTGCTCCATTAAAAAAATAAAACCTATACTCACCTTTCTCCATTCCAGAGCCAGGTCTCCCCAGTCTTCTGTTTACCTCGTTCTTTTTCCAAGCAGGGACAAAGGGACATTTCTAGGCTAACTTGCTCTTAGGACAAGGTGAAAAAAAACCTACATCACATCACCATTAACCAGTTCCTGACCAGACTACTTTCCACGCTTCCTGATCACACATTTTCATTTTTCGCTGTTACATACGAGTTTAAGGCTATGTCTACACTGCATCGGACAAAAAATGGCCCAAAAGGAGACGTTTTTTCTCTGATGCAGGACCGCGGCTTTTGTCACGCTTTGTACAAAAAAAAGCGGTCGCTTCTCGTTTTCCTGACGTCCCCCATACAATTGTATCGTATGGGAAGACGACAAGAAAACGAGGAGCACCGGCGTATTATACAACATGTTGTATAATACGCCGCTGCCAAAAGACGGGCAGAGAAAAGAAGAGCTGTGGAGACAGCAGCTTGTCTTTTCCACTGCCGTCTATGGGGCCGCAGGAACGATCATATCTTTGGCGCTTTTAAAAAACGAAAAGCGCCGAAGATACAATTGTTTTCCTTCGCAGTGTGAACATAGCCTAAATGCTCTAACACTTTCTTTTGCTCAGTTATTCTAATAATGTTTTCGCCTTCATCTTCATGATTTGTTATTTTTATATATCACAAGGCATTATGGAAAAGGAGCTGAAAAGCTCAAGCGCCCTCTGTTGGATGTATCAAATCCTCAATTTGCTTTTGACCCACTGCATCTTCAGAAAGCAAAAGGGATATTAGCCAAGCCAGTATCACTCATCTACAGATAGCTGTTTCCGGGTTTTGCCACTCATCAGCGCAGAGCAGAGTGTAGTGGCTGGCTGGGTGGGAGGCAATGAGTGGCCTTTTTGCCCTCTACTAAGCATCTGCATATCACAAGGCATTATGGGGAAGGAGCTGAGAGGCAATTCAAAACTCTACATACCAATTTGGAGTGATAAGGAGAGATGTTCCCATTTCTGAGCCACTCATTGCCTCCCATCCAGCCACCCAGTGTAATTCTTACATTTGGATAGATATATGTATGGATTTACTGTGAGACAGTGACAGGGAGAGTCATTATGAGCAGGTATGTTTGTTTCTCCTAGAATGCTCTTTTATGTGGCTTCAACTCCAAGGAATGATTTGGTAGATACGTGAAACCGAGGTACCTGGCCTCAGTAAAGGAAGCTAGTTTTGTGTGTCAGTAACCCTAAGTTACTGACACTTGGTAGCTGGTAGCAGAGCTGCTTCAAGTAACTAATCCGGGACAGCTTTTCTGGAGTAGCCGAAGTGATTTGTGGGAGGCCACTCCCAGGTTTAAGACAAAGTTGGTGCATGGTCCCATAAAGGCTGGACCTGCAGGCCTCTGGATGGACTGCTAAGATGAAGCAATCGTGTGAGTATCACTCAATACCTGTGTTGAGAGTAGTAAGGACTAAACCTATGCTTTGTCTGAAGTTAAGGCTTTATTTTTAACATTTACTGTAAATGTTACTATTTGGTGTTAAAGGGGATGTATCGCTTCCTTAGTTCGGCTGATTCATACTGCTCTCAGCTTCTCAACTCTGGAAATGCAGGGGTGTTTCTTCCCCTCCCATCTGGGTGACATCATCCCCTCCTTCACTGGGCATGCTGGCTCCCGAGACTCCCCCCCCCTCTCTGAGTCCACATGTCACTGTGTCCTTTTCCTATGCAGTCTTATTTTGTAAGAGCTGTATACATACCACAGGCTGCATTCAATCTAGACTGAGCACTCTTCTCCTCTCACAGCTGGAGATGTGTTACAGCTCTATAAACAGCACAGATCTCCCTTCTATGCAGGAGAGTTAGGCACCGGGACAAAACTGTTATGTTTCTCATTGTAGAATCTGTTGCGATCTGTTTCTGCTGGGTGTGGAGAGAGAAAATGCTACGGCCCCTAACTCTGAGTCAGGCAGGGATCGACACAAATTGTGCTGTTTCCTGATTGTGTAAGCCCTTCAGTGTAATTCTGTTTCTTCTGCCTGTATAAAGTGAAAATGTGACAGTCCCTTACTCTGAGTGAGAGACACAGCTCCGTGAATTCGACCAGGGTGGCTGTACAGAATGTAAATGAGCTCTCAGCTAGTGAAATGCAAGGAGGAGGGATCCAGAGGGATTCGACCAGGACTGGATATCAGTGTAAACAAAAACACAAGATAAGGAATACTGTGAATACAAGAGAGCTTTGCTAATGACATCTAATTGCAAAGTTGCTTGTTTTCACTGTCCCCTTATTCTGAAGACCATTTAATGAAATGATAAAACCCCTTTAAGGCATGCTGTGTTAACACAGAACCATTTGACCCCGATGTGTGATAATTTTCCCTTACTGGTACTTCCTTGTTAGGCTGAGGAGCAGAAAGAAGTGGCTTAGAAGTCTTAGAAGTCTCATGTGATAATTTTGGGATTGCTCATCTCAGAGATCCCATGTTGACCAAAGGAGTTAACTGATGGTACCACAAGCCCTATTGGAGAATAGCCTTAGATCTTGTGCACAATAATTTTTTAGGAGGTCATGAAAAGACCATAGAGAGCGCATTCTCTAAAAGTTTTTCTGGCCAGGAGAACATACTTATGTAAAGCAGTACTGTGATCCCTGCCCAGAGTGTCCGCTAGCGGTTCCGATGCCCCTTTGCCGGAGTACCCTGGTTCCATTACCCATCATAGAGGTTGACTAGGGGGCATCAACATATATTGGTGGTGTTAGACTATGTCATCCGCTACCCTAAGGCCCATCCTTTGCAAATTACTTCATCCAAAAGTATCACCAAGATGCTGTTTCATATGTTCTTCTGTACTAATATACCAAAAGAGATCCCTACTGACCAAGAAACCCCTTTTATGTCAAAGATCACTAAAGAATTGTGTAAGGTATTGAACATTAAACATCCGTGAACATCTACAGTATCAATCATCCACAAACAGATGGTCTTGTTGAGAGATTCAACCAGTTATTAAAGAGAATGGTTAGTAAGAGGACTGGGACTGTCTTCTGCCATATTTATATTGTTTTCAGTACATGTTCAGGTCTATGATAGATGTCCACGAGGTCTCCTCAGTGTAGCCAAGGAAGCCTGGGAGCAAGAGTCCAGTAGTGTGATCGCACAGATCTCTCTAATGAAAGACAGAATTGCTGCCTATTGTTGCTGGCTATGTTCACACGGCTTAAAATGGGACGTATTTCACTCCGTAATTACGCGCCGGAGTGCGCAAATTACGGCTGGAATACGTCCCAGTCATTACGGTAATCTACAGTTATTATAGAGAACTATGGATTACGTCTCCTCTCCCTGCTCGCCGAATCCGCCGCGGGGGGAGATAAGTGACATGTGAATTACCAGCGCGTAACGCGCCGCTGGCAATGAAAGTCTATGGGCCGGCGAAGTGCGGGCCCCCCGCTCCCCCCACCGCCCCCGTCCACACGCCGTAATTGCAGGGCCTAATAACGCCCCGCAAATAAGCCGTGTGAACCTAGCCTTAGGGAGCATTTACAGCAGGCCCAGATGAGGAGCTTTCGGGTGCTAGCGTTGGTGCCGACATTAGACACTTAGGGCCTCCTGTTTGAAAACTGTCCAGGTCTAATACTTCCTTTGTTGACCATAGCAACCAATCAGAGCGTCCATTTGTGCTCTGGAAAAATGAGAGGGCGATCTGATTGATTGCTATGGGCAAAGTGAAAGTGAATTTTAGACATTTTTCATACATGTGGCCCTTAGTTCCTGACAAAATAACAAGGGTCCTATGAAATAATTGAAAAAGGTAGGGGAGGTGAACTATAAAGTTTCCAACTGGGCAAAAGAAAACCAGAACAGCTTTATCATATAAATTTAATTAAACCATGGAAAGACCTTGACAGCTGTGAGTACCCCCAGTAGTGTCAACCCCCAAGGTGTATCACAGATCCCTGGGCAAAATACAAAACGGGAAAAGACCCCGGAAATTAACGAAAAACAATTATGATTTCTGAGTTACCAAGGCTACTAAAGTCATAAACTATAACATTATCACAGAGCCTAAGTAATATTATCGAAAAACCCTTACAAGGTTCCAGAAGTGCAGCGGCCATATCAAAGGGAAAAGTTACCTTGGGGGTGGTTATGGAGTCAAACATTGAGTGATTAAGTCCCTATGGCCAAACCCAATACAAAAGGTCAAACCATGAGAGACTTGGTCATTTCAGATATTTCTCTACTCAGGCTACTGCCAGGTTCCCCTTCCAGATAGAGCCAAGGAAAAGGTGGTCTATTCCAGGATGCCTGCCTAACTTTTGGTTTGCATGGGGCTTCAGCAACCTTTGAAAGGTTATCGGAAATCATCCTCAAACCCCATTGTAATTATGCATCTGCATATCTAGGTTACGTAATTACTGGGACAGTACTGGGACAGCCATTTACTTAGCTTCGACATAAACGGGGTGCGTATTTCCAAGAGTTAAGGGAGAAAGCTCCATCCATACCAAGTGGGAATGTTGGCCATCAAATGGACCCTCGAGTCCCTCAAGCACTATCTACTGGACTGTCACTTCAGGTTAATCTCGGACCACTGCCCACTTACTCAAGCAAAGGAGAGAAATTCTAGAAAGCTGGTAGCCCCACTTCTCTTAGTGAAGTAAAACAATGTACGGGTACAACTTTGAGGGGGCTAAAAAAGGGTGTCCATCCCCCCCACCCCTCAAACAGA
Source organism: Phyllomedusa bahiana (assembly GCA_025379985.1). Lineage (NCBI taxonomy): Eukaryota > Metazoa > Chordata > Amphibia > Anura > Hylidae > Phyllomedusa > Phyllomedusa bahiana. The sequence goes on from JAODAL010063554.1 coordinate 9,322, forward strand.
GGGCAGGATATGGAGACCCGGGAGACCATTGAGGCAGGTATGTTTCCACTAGAATGCTCTCCTATGTGGCTTGAACTCTAAGGAATACTTTGGTAGAAACGCGTCACCGAGGTAGCTGGCTTGGTTAAGGAAATCAACAGTTTTATGTGTCGTACCCCAGGTACCCTCCCCCCGCAGCAAATCTGGACCGGCTTTTCTGGATCCCAAAAGGAAGGGGAGTCTTTTTAAACGGCCCTGTAAAGGGCGCGCAAAGAGGAAGCCATAGTGTTAGTAACAGGCGAAATCTCTGTTTTGCCTGAACTTAAGACTCCATTTTTGTTTCTGTTGGCACATTTTATGGCATCTACAGTGCCTTATCTAGAACTACAAGTCCCGGCATATCATACAAGCCATACTCTAAGACAAGGAACTGTTTGTTTGTGTGTGTGTCCAACTTGCGTTGGGACACCATCTTGAACCGCCCCGGGTTCTTTCAGCTCATGGATCACCACCTTTGTAAGTGGAATGGCACTCAGACACAGGGATTTTCTTCAAATATGGCCTCAGCCAAATTTATTTCTCAAACACAGTTTACACAAAACAAACAAAAAAAAATTCCTTGGGCCGTCGACACAAATAAACTTGTAGATCCCTCTCTCCCTTGTTGGACCAAACCCCCCCCCCACAAAAGCACTCATACTGCGTAACGGGCCCCGCCCCCTCAAGCTTTGGAGTAAGAGCCCTCTTTTCCCAAATCTTAGCTTTTCCCCGCTTCGGGACAAACACACCCCCAATCACTGGAGTACCCGGCCTCTAAAAAGGTCCCAGAACTTACCAAAAAACCTTTCCCGGAAAAAGGGATTTGGACCCCCCCAACACGTTGCCTACTCCCAATAAAAGCCAACCCAGGTCGGCTGAAACAGTCATACTACCTATAAACGACTGCCAGCTGCTGACTGTGGCTGAAAACATAAATGTGCGACCCCATCCCCCAAGGGCCCGGAACCTTGGTGACATGTAGCTTCAGACTCCTGCATTCCTACCTAGTGGCAAAAAAAAAAGACCACCTCGGTTTGCTCGCACGATATATTTATCTCGTACATGTGATCAGTGAAGCCAGTTGGTGGCTTCAGTGGTGACTTCCTGATTTGAAAGAAGAACAAGGGAATTGGAAGCCCGCTGAGACCCAGCGCTGAAACTGAGGAGTGGAGGAAGGTGAGTTTAGGCTTTTTTTTTAATGGAGCTTAATGTTCTTTTTAAGAACTACACAACCCTCATAACACATTTCCCCTTTCTGCTTCAAAGTCATTTTGCCCCCACACCCTCCTTTTTCCCACTAGTCTTCTCCAGGGCTCATGCCAGTACCTGCATCTTCCTCCTACATTATGTCCACATAATTGAGAAAAGGGCCTTATCTGAATTTATATGGCTGCCAATGGTAACTCTTAGATTGCTATTTCCTCAGATCAATAGAAGTTTGAGCTTACAAGAAAAAAAACTTCTAAATCTCCTGCCACTAATCTCTTATTAATTTTGTCTTTTAGGGAACTGTTTCTTGCAGCAACAGCTGGAAGGTGAAATTACCGCAGCAGAACGATTGAAGAGAGCATGTGCACCAGAGGTGGACTATGGTGAGGAGCACAAATGTTCATCTTAATTTTCGATCTTTGGATTCAAGTCCGACTCAAATATTGGTGATTCCATTCACTTCAGGTCATATTTTGGTGAAATTTGAAGGAAATACTTTTAATACCCTGTGCAACCAATAAGCAGCCTGGCAAAAGGAAGTGTATCACCTTTGATGTGTGCAGGAGTCCTATTGGATGCATGCATCACCTGACACCAAGCCCCTGTCTGGGGTAAGCTTAGGCAACATTTATTTTATGTGAGACAGAGAAGGTTGTATCAGCATGGGTTGTCTGGTGTAGTGCTAGCAAAATCTACCACAAATGTGGTAAGCTGTGACTGCGAAGAGGCCGGAATATAGACCACATAGTAGGAGTCTTCCTACTCCTTACACTGTTATTCATTCTTAAACATTGCGCCACAAAGTTAAATGTATTTCATTGATATTTTATGTGATAGAGCAACATAAAATAGCAAGTATTTATGAAATGTAAAGAAAATGATACGTGCTTTTCCAAATTTTTGCAAATTACAAAACTGAAAAGTGTGGTATGCATATGTATTCAGCGCCCAGTACTCTGATGCCGCTAAATGAAACCCAGTGTGATCAATTGCCTTTATTTGTCACCTAATCAATAAGTAGATTACATCTGTATGTAATTTATTCTAAGTGTAACTACAGTTATTTTGAGAAGGCCTCAGAGGTTTGTTAGAAAGTATTAGCGATAAAACAACATCATGAAAACCAAGGAACACACCAGACAGCTCAGGGATAAAGTTGTGGAAAAGTGAATTGCAGGGTTAGGTTTTTTTTAAAAAATAGCCAAAGCTCTGAACATCTCACAGAGCACTGCTCAATTTTTTATCAGTAGAAGGAGTATTGCACAAGTGCTAACCTATCAAGACATGGCCGTCCACATAAAAACTGACAGCCAAGAAAAGGAGAGCACTAATTAGAGAAGCAACCAAGAGGGAAGGTTCACTGTGGAGGAGCTGCATAGATCCACAGCTGAGGTGGGAGAATCTGTCCACAAGACAACTATTAGTCAAAATTCTTTCCCCATAGACATTAGCCCCTTCCCGACACTGGACATAGCTGTACGTCCTGGTGGGAATGACTTTCTGCAAATGGACATACAGGTACATCCTGGACATCATGGGGGCTCACAAGCGGGGCCTGTAGGATCGCAGCATGGAACAAGCTGTACATTATAGCTAGCCCCATGCTGTGTCACCCACAACGGGAAGACCCATTTTGGGTCTTTGGGTGTTTAAAACCCCTTAACTCCCGCAATCAATACGACGTTTCGGGGAAAGACAAAAGGGAGGAGCTCACTCTGTCTGTATTGGCATCACCGTGATGCAGTCACGCCTGCTGACAAAGGCATCCGGGCTGCCTGTGACATAAAACAACCCCGGGGGCTTTTGGCCGGCATAGAAAATTGACAGTTCCCAGGATGGGAGTATGCTAGGGACTGCCCCCAATTTTAAGCAATGTTAGAAGCAGGGTTTTTTGGGTGGGTTTTTGGGGTTTACATTTGGGGGTTTTTTGGGGGGATTCTAAAACTGTCTTTTCCCCAAAAAGATTCCGGTCAGTTTCCCCCAATACAGTCATTGTACTGGGCAGTGGGGAAAAAATTTGGCCCCGAAAAACGGAACCCCAAAAACGGTTTTTAAAGCAATCCCATGCCAAAAAACATATGGAAAGTGTAGACCCCCAAAAAAAAAATCTAAAGATAATTGATTCCTTTTTTCCCCTTAGGGCCCGGGTTACAGGGAAAAATGTCGGTTTTTCCGACCTTATTTGTCCAGTTTTTTGTCCGTCCCCCCAGGGGGGTTGGGGGGGGGGGGGCTTTCCCTGCAATGACGGGGAGAAAAGCCCCCCCCCTTTCCCCCATTGTCATCAAAAATTTTCCGTCCAAAAAACCGGGACAAAAGAATGGGGCCTGTTCAATTTTTTTCCCGGGGGGCCCGGCGGTATAAAAAAAACCGCCGGGGGGAAAAAAAAGTGCAGTGGGGATTGCTTCAGGGGTTTTCCCCAAGAACCCCGTTGGGGGCTTGTTTGCGGGACTTTTTTTTCAGCCCGGTCTGCAAAACCGCAAACCGGCGGGAAAAAGGCCCCGAAAAACCCCGTGCAGGGGGGAAACATCCCCTTTAAATGGGGACAAGTCAAAAAAATGGGGAAAAAAAAAACAAAAAAAAAGTAAAACCCCAAAACACAAGAAAATAAAATAAAAACACACACACTGCCCCTTTCCCCCTTTACAAACGCCATTGGCCCCAAAAAAGATAAAAAAATATAAATAAGTTATGTATATTTGGTATCGTCATGTGCGTGGGAAACCTACCCTAAAAAATCTGTCATGAAAATTTAACCTGCCGATGAATATTAAGAATTTATGTCCTGTCCTCTTTTTTCCATGAAACAAAAAAAAATTGAAGGAAAAAAAGGAAAAATGTAACTATGAAAAACTTTGTGATGAAGATAAACACGTGTCATCAAGGAGGAAAAGTAAAGGAGAAAAACCACGTTTATTGGAAAATGGTACTTATATAGGATGGCTGAAATTAATATGTAAAAGGGGGGTTGTTTTTTGGGTGGGTATTTTTTGGGCATGGATCTTGCTCCATAGTTCAGGGGTGCCTTCCCCCTTGTTTTAAATTTTAAAAAGTCCATTTACAGCCTAGGGGTTTTTCCCTTCCCCTGTTGTCGGTTTTTGCCCATCCCCCCCCTGGTATTTTGGGTTTTGTTTGACCCCACTTTTTTGTTCAGAAGATCCCCGTGGCCTCCATCACGGTCATTTTTTCTCTTTTTAAAAACCCCTTTAAAAAAGGGCCCTTTTTGCGTACCCTAGCCAGGTGGTTTTGGTTAAAACGCACCTGGATTTTTGGTTTCGTCCTGGGAATCGGGGAAACTCTAAAGCAGATTTTGCGCGATCGGGGGGGTTCAGTTTGTATATTACAGCTACATCCCGCCCTCGGCCCGACCCCGGATCCCCTCCGGGGGGGGGGGGGGTTTTTGGGGGGGGGGTTTTAAACCCCTTAATTTCGCCCCATGGGGGCCCGCAATAACTAAGGGACCAGGAGAATCGCCCCCGGTCCGTGGCACCCCCTCTGCCTTTCCCCCCCCACAGACGGCACGGAGGGCAAAAATCCCTTTCCCCGGGTTGTTTTAAAAGGGTCACAAACCCCCCGGGCCGTGCCTGTGGGCAGGGCCCGGGGCCATCTTTAAACTGCCCAGTTTCAAGGAACCATCAAGCAACAAGCTAGCACTTTTTTTCCTTTTGAATGGGAGTTTCCTAAAAAAATTCTTCTTTCAAATCCCCTTGGGGAAAAGAAAAAAAATTAAAAAGGTAAAAAAAAGTAAAAAAAAGTGAAAAATAAGAAAAACCCAAAACCGAAAAAAAAAAAATAAAAATCTTTACACCCCCCTTTTTCCCCCTTTAAAAAACCCCAAATTCCCCCCAATTTAAAGATCAAAAAAAAAAAAAAAAGTCCCCCATTTTTGGGTTTGGGGCCGCTGCTTAACGACCTCCCCTAAAAATTTCGTCAGGGAAAATTAAACCCCTTTTACGGGGGAACGCCTTTAAAAAAAAAAAAAAAACCAATCACAAAATTAAGATTTTTGGGTTCAAATCCCCACACATAAAATGGAATAAAAAGCGATCAAAAACTCCTAGAAACGCCAAAGTTGCACCAATTAAAACTCAGTTCTTTCCCCCCCAAAAAAAAATCCTTATACAGCTCTGTTACGGAAAAAAAAAAAAAATGTTAAAAGCTCTCAGAAGAAGCGAAAGCATAAATATTGGGTTTTCCCCATAAAAAAACTTTTTTTTTTTTTTTAAATCATTTTAAAAAATTAAAAAAACCCCCAAAATAAATAAATATGGGTAACAGCCCAAAAAAAAAAAATCCGGGGGTATTTTTTTGGCCCCAAAAATTTTAAAAACGATTTAAAAAACCTTTGGTTCCCCCCCAAAAAAGATAATTATAAAAACTCCAAAATCATCTCGCAAAAAACAAATCCCTACACAGCTCCAAGCACAGAAAAATTTTTAAAAGTTTTGGCTCTCCACTTTTGGGGATGCAAAAAGTATTTTCCTTTGGGTTTAATAAAAGTGTTTTTTTTTGTATAAAAGCATTTAAAAAATAAAAAAAAAAAATACAAAATTTGGGTTTTCGGGGTAAAACGTATTTTACCCTTTGAGTAAAGCTACCATGTCATATATACCTACAGTGACCGCTATTAAAAAAAAAAAATAAAAAACACTACCCAAATTGCTGTATTTTGTTTAAAACATCTCAAAAAAACCTTTTAAAAAAAACATAGCATCATATCACCCCCCCAATGGGGGGGACCAAAAAAAAAACTTCAACTCATCCCGAAAAAAAAAAAGCCCTTTCACACTCTGCACACAGCCAAAAAAAAAAAAGTTATTGGGGCAGGGAAAAGGAAAAAAACATAAAAAAAAAATTTTTTTTTAGACGTATTTCCCATGTGTAAAAGTAATAAAACAAAAAAAACATAAAAAATCTAAAATCTTTTTTAAATTTAAAAAACCCCCCTAGTAAATTATCACATCAAATTTTAAATGCACGGGAATGCTTTTAAAAATTTTTAAATCAAAAAAAAAATGAACCGAAATTTCGTTTTTTTTTCCCCCCCTTTTCATTGCCCAAAGCTAAACAAAAAAAAATATGGAACACCTGGGGGCTAAAATGCCCGAAAACAACCCTAGATGAATCCCAAAGGGGGTTTGAATCCAAAATTGGGGGGATTTTGGAAGGTTTTTGCCTGTTCTCAAAATTTAGGGGCCCTTTTCAAAAGGACATGGCCCCCCCAAAATCCCGCTTCCAAAAGCCAAAAAAGCCTCCCCCCCTTATTTTGCCCTGCCCCTGCGCCCCCAAAAAGCAGTTTTCAACCCCCCATTTGGGTTTTTGCCAAAATTGGAAAAAAATTGCTTAACAAAAGTTTTGGGGTTTTTTTTTTTCCAGTTTTTTTGGGATATAGAAACATTTTAAGCTAAAATTGGGAGATTAATGAAAAAAAATTTTTTTTTAAAAAATTTACAGCCTTTTGCTAAAAAAAAAATTTGGAATTAAAATGTGGGGATAATATCACAACCCCACCTGTATATATTTTTTTAAGGGTGTAGTTTTCCAATTTTTGGGGCATTTAGGGTGTTTATTAAGTTTTAGCACCTTTTGGGTGTCCCCAAACCTGAAATGGGGCCTAAATAAAATGTATTGAAAATGAGACCCAAGGTAAAAGTAGGGGCTCCCCCTTTCTGGGGCTTATGGGTGAGGCCCAAAAAAATGCACAAGGGCCCCATATGGGGGTAAACTCTAAAAAAAAGGAAACCAGGGGGAATTGATATTTTAAATTGATTTTTCCTAGTCAATTTTTCCCATTCCCCGTGGGAAAAATGGTAAATATTGAAAATCTGCAAAAAAAATGAAATTTTGAAAAATTTTACCCCCACTTTGCTTTAATTTCTGTGAAAAATCTAAAGGGGTTTTAAAAAACTTCCTAAATATGTTGTAAAAAATGTTAAAAAAAAGGGGGCCCCCCCCCCCCAGGGGTTTTTTAATGGGTTACTTATGGGGGGGATCTAACATGCAGGCCCCTCCAAAAACCACGTAAAACTGGAGTGGGGGTTTCCCAAAAAATTTTTATATTGCAAATTTTTTTTGGGAAAATTTTGGGAAAATTTCTACTAAATTTTTAGCCCTTATGTCCTTAAAAAAAAAAAAAAAATTTAAAAAAAGATGCCAAAACCCATAGTGGGCATATGGGAGATGCCAAATTATAAAAACCCCTTTTTTGGGGGTGAATAATTATCTGTTTGCAAAAGCAGAAAAATTTTTAACTTTCAAAATCCAAAATTTTTCCCAAATTTTCATTTAAATTTTTTATTTTTTTTCAAAACAAACAAAAGGGTTGTATGGAAAAAAATTTTTTACTAACTTTAAAACACAATTTTGTCACGAGAAAACAACTTTTGAATCCTGGGTAGGGAAAATTTTCAAAAAATTATTCTCACATAAAGGGGGACATTTCAGATTTAAAAAATAGGGCTGTGTCAGGAAGGCAAAACGGGCGGGGGCCCTTAAAGGGGGTTAATAGTTTAGCAAAAGTGATACTGTTACTAATAGTAACGCTCTCTGTTTTGGGGTCTATTGTTCTGTATCCTTTGCAGTTATCACCGTATCCAACTAGAATTCCTTCCACTACTCCGTTCTGGAGTTTGGTGCGTTTCTCTTCTGGGATATACATGAAAGCTTTGCAACCAAATACGCTCATGTGTTTTACTCTTGGCTTCTCATCGCGCCACAGCTCATATGGGGTTTTCTCCACTGTTCTAGAGGAAAGTCTGTTCTGTAGATAAGTAGCTGTCATGGCGGCTTCACCCCAATATTTCTCATATAGCCCAGAATCTGTTAGCACACAGCGGAGCATTATAGTCAGCGTTGTGTTCTTCCCTCTTGCTCCGGTGTGTTGGGGACTGTCTTTTGATGCTCTATGCCCTGTTGTTCTAGATAGCTTTCTGTTTGGTGTCCAGTGAATTCACCTCCATGGTCACTTCGCAGGACCAGAGGTTTCCTTTGAAACTTGTTGCTTGTCTTTGTTATGTAGTCTTGTGGTTTATCCAGAACTTCACTTTTGTTTTCCATTAGGTAAATAACTGTGTACCTTGAATAGTCATCTATAAAGGTTACTATATACCTGTTTCCACCAGGAGTACTTGGTCTCATGGGACCACACACATCACTGTGTATAACATCAAGTGGTCTTAAAGGGGTTTTGCCACGATCTCATTTCATACCTCCTGCATTCAGCTCTTCAGCTCTGTGTGCTCAGAAGGGGGCGTGTGTGATTTGTTTGAATTGCCTATCACTGTGACCCAGCAGGATGACATCACCAGACCTTTCCTCTATGTAGTGAAAGAAAGCTAGCTCTCTTCTTCAGACTGATGTTATACAACAAACTGAAAATACACAGACTTTTTATACACACAAGACATGGATCTTCAAAGGATCTTAAAAATTCTTAAAAAAAAACAAAATGCAAAATAAAGGTACAGCAGTTATTTACAACCTGTCAAGAATTAAACAGTCGGGAAAAACTTGTGAGGCGTTACGGAGTGACCCAGTAATTATTTTTCTCTTATCTTTATATGCAATCAGGGGAAAGATTTGTTGCACTCACAGTTCACACATAGTTTGGACATGAAGCTGGCATGAATATTTAACCCATTTTCCCAGAGTTTTAAATTTTTGCATTAAATTAATTCCCTTTCCCTTCCTCTCCCTCGAGTCTTAAAATCTCCATTAAGACCGTTACCTGCAAATCTTCCAGGGAAATGATTTTCTCCAGAGAAATGGCGGCCACTGGAAAATCAGTTCTGTTGTTGTTAATGGTGAATCTGTGTGAATTCATCGCTGCCCGAGTCTCTGGGCCCCGTTTTCCCCCACATAAGGCCTGTGGTCGGCATTGCCACACATAATCAGATACACCACATTGCTAGACCTGCAGGAAAATGTCCCCTAATTCTGTGCACCTGCTGGACTGTGGGACAGGTACACTGTCAGTGGGGTGGATGTGCTGCAGGTCTTGCACCTGTTCTTCAGGCAGGGTGAGGTGGCCCTTTTCAGTTGGGGCCTTCAGAGCGCTCCGGGCAATAATACGCCGCAGGTTTGGTGGTTGCCGAAAAGGGAAAAGGGGAGGGGGGACTGGGAATATGTCTTTGAGTCTTTGTCCTATGTAGCACAGGTTGAAGGGTTTCCCTTTGGGAATCTTTCGTAGGATCTCCAGTGTGGGGTTTTAGGTACAACTAGGGCACTCGTTCTTCCTTCTGGTCTCTTTGTTTTGTAAGTAGATGTCTCTGTTGATGGCGGCCCCCTTTGCTGATTTGGTTGGTCAGTCAATTTTGGTCTGTATCCAATTTTAGAAATTTTTTCCTCAGATCCAGGAAAGGGGTTGTCCAGGTCTGCTTTGTCGGAGCAAATACGATTGTACCGTATAGCCTGGCTGTATATAATGGATTTTTTTGTGTGCTTGGGGGGGAAGCTGTCATTCCTGAGGTAGGCCGTTCTGTCTGTGGGGTTTGTGGTAACTGATGTGAGTAGCGGGGGTCTTTGATGTGTATTGTAGTATCCAGAAAGTGGATTTTGCTCTCTGAATAGGGAAGTTTAAGGGAATGGTGGGGGGGAAAATTATTGAAGTCATTATGGAATTGAATAGGGCCTCCTGC
>JAODAL010063555.1:0-19181 GCA_025379985.1 Phyllomedusa bahiana
CCTTGCGGTGGCAACGTAGGAAAAAAAAATCTATTTATTTCATTAAAAACATAAATACATAACGCGTTTCGTGCTATAAAGCATTTCCCCTCAAAATGCTGTAATTTTTACATCATACTAGAAAAAACAAACACTGCTTATATACCTAATGCTTAACTTTGTAATTGGCTGGTAAGCCTACAACCAATCCTGGTGCTTGTTGGAAGGAGAAGGGAAAAAAAAACAAAACAAGAGAGTTCAGAGGAAGCCCATGAATACAAGTAAAGCTATTTAAAAAATGAGGGCTATAATAAGGAAGAATCCTATTAGTTGAGCAAAATGGCGGGAGATTCATAATATCCCATTAAAATTAGAGCTACTCCGTGTCTGTATTTGCTCTATGGGAGGCATATAAGCCAATTAAATTAAGAAACCTACAAACATTGCAGGTATTCAAGGAGAAGACGCCTAGTCAGGTAGGCAAAAAAATCCTGAGTTCTAAACAGAGAGCGCAAATGAGAAAGTTACGAACGTGACACAGTGAGAGAAACGTGCGTACTAATATAAAGATAATAAAAAGTGACTAAATATGGAATTCTTGAGTAATTAACATGTATAAAGCGCTGCAAAAACAGTAAACAAAAAAAAAGGGCACCCGACATATACTGAGAGTGAACAGCCAATAAATGATCTCGATACAAATTATAAACCAATAATAAACAAAGAGACAAAATGACATCGGGATATTTTTTTTTGTTTTTTTTACCTTCTCCTTCCAACAAGCACCAGGATTGGTTGTAGGCTTACCAGCCAATTACAAAGTTTAATCATTTGTATATAAGCATTTGTTTGCTCTTTCTACTATGTTGTAACATTACAGCACTGAGGAAGTGCTTTTTAGCACGAAAGCATTATGCTATTTATGTTTTTAATTAAATAAATATATTTTTTATCCTACGTTGCCACCGCACAAGGATTTATTTGCTGCGGACGAGCGCCCGGTCCTATTTTTTTGTTTTATGGTTCAAACATCCAGCATATGCCTGCCAGCCAGCATACGTCAAACATCCAGCATATGTCTAACATCCAGCATATGCCTGCCAGCCAGCATACGTCTAACATCCAGCATATACCTGACAGCCAGCTACGTAAAACCCCCCAAATATGTCAAACATCCAGCATATCCCCTTCCCACCCAGCATTCGTCAAACATCCCACATTGTTAACATCCAGCATTGCCTGCCAGCCAGCAAATCAAACCCATATACTGACAGCCAGGATATTTCTAACGTCCAGCATATGCCTGGCAACCAGTATACGGCTAATGTCCAGCATACATCTAGCAGCCAGTCCAGTTTGCCCAGCAGCCTATCCAGCCAAGCCAGCCAGGAAGGAAGACTCAATAACGGTGGTTTTCCTGCTGAAATATCGGACAAGGGAGAGTCCCAAAGGCAGGGGCCCGAGTCCCAAATTTCAGTGGCAGTGGGATCCCTGATCAGCAGCAGAGATAGCGGCAACAGAGGCCAGGCCGGTGGAAACAACCAGAGCGGCGGCAGCAGCAGGGACAACCAGAGCAGAGATTTGCACCCCGGTTCCAGCGGTGTCCTTGCGGCTAACAAGTCATCCGGAAAAGTGCCAAAGAGCGGGAGTAAGGGATTGAGCAGCGATCTGCTCTCCCCATCTGCAGCAGCTATGGAGGACACAAACAAACGAGAGATGCCGGTAAGATTGAGCCAACGTATTTTGAGTAAAGCTAAAGGGGGGCCCCAGGAAAAAAAACCTTTTCACAAAAAGAGCAGTGAAACGTATATTTTAGGAGAGGAGGGAGTGTGTGAGGTTATTAAAAACTGGGGCTCAATGAGGAAGAGCGACTCGCCAGCAACTCTGGGATCCAGGATTGCGTTCTTCCTCAGAGAGTATGAACAATGCGGTAATGAAATCTTGTCATTTCAAAATAAATTAGACGACCTGCAATTTAGAATAAAAAATGTGACAGCTAAAAAGAAGAAAGAAGATCTTACCAGGGAGGTTAAAAAAAATACAGTCTAAGATTCGGAGGTTAAAGATTAGGAAAGCGCTGATCTTTGATAACAGTGGGATGTTTAAAGAAAAATTAACCAATGATGAAAGATTTAAAACAGGTGGTAAAAAACAGGTGGTTTCAGAGGATGAGGAGGAGGAAGAGGAGATGGAAGCGTAGGAAGATGGGGACAAAATAAGTGTAGAACCTTCAGGTGTTCCCCCACAAATGGTTAATAGTGGAATCCCCCCACAACAAGAGGTGACGGAGGACATGAGTGATGATGTTGACCCGGGAGGGGCGCTTATGGAGGAAATTGTGAGGTTGGAATCTCCTGTCAGCCTTCCGGTGGTGGGCTGTATTTCTATGCACAAAGTTTTTTGTTTTCTTTTTAATAGTTAAGAGGGAGAAAGGCTTACAGACACTGAACCAGAGCCTTCAAGATGGGGTATGGTGGTCTTATTAAGGTATTTAGCATATATGATGTATAAAAAAAACAAACAAACAAACAAAAAATAAATAAAATTAAATAAATAAATAATAAGGTGTATGGTTGGGATAGGATAGATAGGTTGGGAGGGGGGTCAATAGGGAGGTGGGGAAGGAGACTTGTCCCTGTCCAGAATGAACCATGATGGAACACTAGGACTAATGACTCGGGGACCAGAACTCTGTGAGTCGCGTTTTGGGATTTGTGTAATAAGATAGTTTAAAAAAAAAAAAAAAATAAAAAAAATAAATAAAAAAAAAAAGGGCGGTGTGTATAGTTGGGGTAGGATAGATAGGTTGGGTGGAGGGTCAATAGGGGGGTGGAGAAGAAAGGAGACTGGTACCTGTCCAGAATTAACTATGAGACATAGACTCAGGGACCAGAACTCTGGGAGTCAAGGTTTTGTTGTAAGATAGTGAACATCAAAGAATGGAAGGGAGAAAAACGCACACACAAAAAAAAAAAAAAATTATAAAAAATTATAAAAAATTTAAAAAATAATAATAAAAAAAATTATGTAAATATGTGAATACTGTATATATTGTATATATGGGTGTGGAATATTAATAGAGGTGGGCCAGTTACGGAATTTTGTAAGGTGAGGTGAGGTGAAGTGTGAGTATGAATGGGAATACTCTGGACCAGCTGGGGAAGCTCTACAAAAGACACAAGGCTAATGTGTATATATTGTATGTATTGTTTTATATTCAGTTATTATCATATTGTAACGTCATCATTTTAAAACAATAAAAGAGCTTCTCCATTCTGCTCTATGGGAGTTCCCAGTACAGGGAAGCGCTGTTCTCCATTCTGTTCTATGGGAGTTCCCATTACAGGGGAGCACTGTGTTCTCCATTCTGGTCTATGGGAGTTCCCAATACAGGGGAGCGCTGTGTTCTCCAATCTCCTCTATGGGAGTACCCAGTACAGGGGAGCGCTGTGTTCTCCATTCTCCTCTATGGGAAATTCCCATAATGAAAGGCTGTGTTCTCCATTTGCTCTTTTGGGAGTTCCCAGTACAGGGGAGCGCTGTGTTCTCCATTCTGTTCTATGGGAGTTCCCAGTACAGGGGAGCGCTGTGTTCTCCACTCTGTTCTATGGTGGTTCCCAGTACAGGGGAGCGCTGTGTTCAACATTCTGCTCTATGGGTGTTCCCAGTACAGGGGAGCGGTGTGTTCTCCATTCTGCTCTATGGGGCTCCCAGTACAGGGGAGCGCTGTTTTCTCCATTCTGATCTATGGGAGTTCCCAGTACAGGGGAGCGCCGTTTTCTCCATTCTGCTCTATGGGAGTTCCCAGTACAGGGGAGCGCTGTGTTCTCCATTCTGGTCTATGGGAGTTCCCAGTACTGAGAAGCGCTGTGTTCTCCATTCTGCTCTATGGGAGTTCCCAGTACAGGGGAGCGCTGTGTTCTCCATTCTGGTCTATGGGAGTTCCCAATACAGGGCAGCGCTGTGTTCTCCATTCTCCTCTATGGGAGTCCCCAGTACAAGGGAGCGCTGTGTTCTCCATTCTGCTCTATGGGAGTTCCCAGTACTGAGAAGCGCTGTGTTCTCCATTCTGCTCTATGGGAGTTCCCAGTACAGGGAGCGCTGTGTTCTCCATTCTGTTCTATGGGAGTTCCCAGTACAGGGGAGCGCTGTGTTCTCCATTCTGTTCTATGGAGGTTCCCAGTACAGGGGAGCGCTGTGTTCTACATTCAGATCTATGGGTGTTCCCAGTACAGGGGAGCGGTGTGTTCTCCATTCTGCTCTATGGGGGTTCCCAGTACAGGGGAGCGCTGTTTTCTCCATTCTGGTCTATGGGAGTTCCCAGTACAGGGGAGCGCTGTGTTCTCCATTCTGCTCTATGGGAGTTCCCAGTACAGGGGAGCGCTGTGTTCTCCATTCCATTCTATGGCAGTTCCTAGTACAGGGGAGCGCTGTGTTCTCCATTCTGTTCTATGGGAGTTCCCAGTACAGGAGAGCGCTGTGTTCTCCATTCTCCTCTATGGGAGTTCCCAGTACAGGGGAGCGCTGTGTTCTCCATTCTGCTCTATGGGAGTTCCCAGTACAGGAGAGCGCTGTGTTCTGCATTCTGCTCTATGGGAGTTCCCAGTACAGGGGAGCGCTGTGTTCTCCATTCTGCTCTATGGGAGTTCCCAGTACAGGGGAGCGCTGTGTTCTCCATTCTGCTCTATGGGAGTTCCCAGTACAGGGGAGCGCTGTGTTCTCCATTCTGTTCTATGGGAGTTCCCAGTACAGGGGAGCGCTGTGTTTCTCCATTCTATTCTATGGGAGTTCCCTGTACAGGGGAGGGCTGTGTTCTCCATTCCATTCTATGGCAGTTCCCAGTACAGAGGAGCGCTGTGTTCTGCATTCTGCTCTATGGGAGTTCCTAGTACAGGAGAGCTCTGTGTTCTCCATTCTGTTCTATGGGAGTTCCCAGTACAGATAGGCGCTGTGTTCCCATTCTGTTCTATGGGAATTCCCACTAAAAGGGAGCGCTGTGTTCCCATTCTGTTCTATGGGAGTTCCCAGTACAGTGGAGGCCTGTGTTCTCCATTCTGTTCTATGGGAGTTCACAGTACAGGGGAACACTGTGTTCTCCATTCTGTTCTATGGTAATTCCCAGTACAGGGGAGTGCTGTGTTCTCCATTCTGTTTTATGGAAGTTCCCAGTACAGGGGAGCGCTGTGTTCTCCATTCTACTCTATGGGAGTTCCAGTACAGGGGAGCGCTGTGTTCTCCATTCTGTTCTATTGGAGTTCCCAGTACAGGGGAGCGCTGTGTTCTCCATTCTCCTCTATGGGAGTTCCCAGTACAGGGGAGCGCTGTGTTCTCCATTCTGTTCTATGGGAGTTCCCAGTACAGGGGAGCGCTGTGTTCTCCATTCTGTTCTATGGGAGTTCCCAGTACAGGGGAGCGCTGTGTTCTCCATTCTGTTCTATCGGAGTTCACAGTACAGGGGAGCGCTGTATTCTCCATTTTTTTCATTGGGAATTCTCTGGAGAGGGGAGCGCTGTGTTCGGCTGTACTTAGAACTCCTTTATTAGAGAATAGAGAGTGGTGCTCAAATACAACTTTTTTCCCAACACTTTATTAGGCCACTTCCTGAGAAAGGTAAATTTCCCAGAAATAGGAGTTGCACCAATCTGGCTTTGATGGCAAATCCTATTGATATGCAATCAAAGCTTATGTTGAGAACAATCATTTAAGAAAAGAGAAGTAGGAGGGGCTTAGGATGAGGGTATTGCTGTATATAGTTCAAAAAATTTATTATAGTTTATACCACACAGGGCCACCGATAGGGGGGTACAACCACTACTCCCGTACCGGGCCTGGCCAGAATGTGAAGCAAAGGGGGGCCCACCGCCGACGGCAGGTACCGCCCCCTTGCTTCATTATAATGGTAGAGAGAAGAGGCCGCAGGCCTTTTCTTCCTACCATGCTATATCCCCCACTGCGCCGCGGCGCTGCAGTGGTGGAGTGCAGGGGCCCGGCGCAACTAAGGTGGAGAGGAGGGGTCCAGCGCTATTGAGGGGGAGGGGCCCGGCGCTGCGAGTCATGCTGCGCACCCTACTGATCTCTATCATTAACTTACTTCTTCTTCAGAGCGCAGCAGCTCGTGACTGGTCAGCCGGGCGGCCCCTCCTCCTTCCTCCAGCCGTGGGCGGGCCTCACTGATTCAAATGATCGCGCTTCCTGCCCACGGCCGGAGGAAGGAGGAGGGGCCGCCGGCTGCCCAGTCACGAGCTGCTGCGCTCTGAAGAAGAAGTAAGTTAAGTTAAAGTTAATGATAGAGATCACTATGGCGCGCAGCGTGACTCGCAGCGCCGGGCCTCTCCCCCTCAATAGCGCTGGACCCCTCCTCTCCACCTTAGTTGCGCCGGGCCCCTGCACCTCTGCAGCGCCGGGCCACTTACCAGTCCTGTGGGGGCCCCCATAAGGCCCCTGTAGTTTGGGGGGCCCCCATAAGGCCCCTGTAGTTTGTGGGGCCCTCATAAGGCCCCTGTAGTTTGTGGGGGGCCCATTCAAGGCCCCTAAATGTTGTGGGGCCCCCTGAAGGTTGTGAAGGCCCCGTTCAAGGCCCCTGAATGTCATGAGGCCCCCAAAAACTACAGGGGCCTTATGGGGGCCCCACTATATACAGGGGCCTTATAGGGGCCCACAAATATACAGGGGCCTTATGGGGGCCCGGGCCCCCACAGGACTGGGAAGTGTTCCGGTGCAACTGAGATGGAGTGGTGGGTCCCGGCACTTCTGAGGGGGAGTGGCGGGACCCGGCGCTACTGAGGGGGAGTGGCCCACTCTGCGAGTCGCACTGTGCGCCATAGTGATCTATCTCACGTGGCCAGTAGCGCCGGGCCACTGGCCAGTCCTGGGGGAGCCCCCATAAGGCCCCTGTAGTTTGTGGGGCCCCCATAAGGCCCCTGTGGTTTGTGGGGCCTCCATAAGGCCCCTATAGTTTGTGGAGCTCCCATAAGGCCCCTATAGGTTGTAGGGCCCCCATAAGGCCCCTGTAGGTTGTGAGGCCCCCATAAGCACCCTAAATGTTGTGGGGCCCCCATAAACCCTCTGAAGGTTGTGGGGCCCCAAAAACCCTCTAAAGGGTTTGGGTGGGGCCCCAAAAAACCTTCTGAAGGTTGTGGGGCCCCCATAAATCCCCTGAAGGTTGTGGGGGCCCCAGTCAAGGCCCTGAATGTTGTGGGGCCCGCTCATGGTCTGGAAATTTTTGGGCCCGTTCAATTTTCTCCAGGGTGAGGGCCCACTCGAGTTTCCCTCTACTAACGGTGACCTTCTACTCGCTAACTACCTACAGGGACCACTATCTACTTACCTATGGGGGGTCCCTATAAAACTAGCTACCAGGGCACCAAAGGGGTAATTATTACTATGTGGGGAAACTATGGATGGGGAGTTTGTTCATAGGGAGATGTGGACAGGTGGGATTGTGAGTCTCAGGTGTTTGTGTTGTGAATTCTGCAGGGACGAGTGGTGTCCAGGATCGAATGGAGAAGAAAAGGGAAAGTGAACGACTTTGTGATATATAGGATTATATGATAGAGGAGAGGAGCTGAGCTCTGTGATATATAGGGTTATATGATAGAGGGAGAGAAGCTGAGCTCTGTGATATATAGGGTTATATGATAGAGGGAGAGAGGCTGAGCTCTGTGATATATAGGGTTTTATGATAGAGCAAGAGAAGCTGAGCTCTGTGATATATAAGGTTATATGATAGAGGAGGAGCTGAGCTCTGTGATATATAATGTTATGTAATAGAGGAGAGGAACTGAGCTCTGTGATATATAGGGTTATATGAGAGAGGGAGAGGAGCTGAGCTCTGTGATATATAGGGTTATATGATAGAGGAGAGAAGCTGAGCTCTGTGATATATAGGGTTATATGATAGAGGAGCTGAGATCTGTGATATATAGGGTTATATGATAGAGGAGAGAAGCTGAGCTCTGTGATATATAGGGTAATATGATAGAGGAGCTGAGCTCTGTGATATATAGGGTTATATGATAGAGGAGAGAAGCTGAGCTCTGTGATATATCGTTTTATATTTATAGAGGAGAGAAGCTGAGCTCTGTGATATATAGGGTTACATGACAGAGGAGAGAAGCTGAGCTCTGTGATATATAGGGTTATATGATAGAGGAGAGAAGCTGAGCTCTGTGATATATATAGGGATATATCATAGAGGGAGAGGAGCTCCTGCATAGGATCTCACAGCGCTCGGATCCAAATACGTTCTAAATTTTAAGAACGCTAGAAAAAATGTGCTTTATTTCCAAAGCTACATTTATTAAAACATACAACTTAAAACAAACATGGGACCACCTTACTTCGACGCGTTTCACACGACTCTATCGTGTTTCATCAGGAATAACTTGCTTTTTAGCTACCTCCTCTTTTATAGACATCTCCGTACAAATAATTTCATTATACACAAAAAGATATTACCACCATTAATGTCACGTATTGTATACAGGGCTCAATTTAAAAACATATACTGTAAAAACATACACATTAAAGGCTGTAAATATCACTTACTGTTGCACTAAGCATAGCGTTCTATCTCCCGTACCTTCGCGGGCTCAAAAGCCGGAAGTTGTCATGATGTTACATCACTTCTGCCCTTACTTCTCTAACAGAGCGATAGAGTCTATGCGCATGCTCTATGCCCTCGGTTTCCTATAGCGCTAGTCTCTAATCGCTCGTTTGGCAATATAGCTACTATGTACATAAAGGGATGATACACATAGAAGAAAATAGAAATTAATTAATAATTTCCTGGACCTCATTTAAACCAAATGGACTTAATGTATTCAACTTAAAAATCCAAAATGTTTCTCTATTAGTTAATATTTGTAGTCTATTAGGTACTTTTTCATTGACAAAATCTATAGGCTTTACTTTAATCTGATAGTTACCATCTTTGTGTGTTTCCTCTATGTGCCTCGGAAGGCTATACAATCTGCTTTTTTTCTTTATATTAAAGCGGTGATTATTCATCCTCTGTGAAAGTTTAGTGGTAGTTCTCCCGATATATTGCTTCCCACAATTGCAAGCGATCAAATAGATCACAAAGCAAGACTTGCATGATAGTTTGTATCTCATTTTAAAACTTTCGTTGGTAGCAGTGGAGCTAAATGTGTCACCTATATCGAGCATATTACAACACTTGCAAAGAGGAAATCCACAAGGGAAGGCTCCTTTTTCTTCTATCCTAGTATTCTCATGACATTTAGAACCATCCAATTGTCTTTGGCGTGATGGTGCTAAGCTGTTTTTCAAAGTAGTGGCCCTACGATAAATCATTCTTGGGTTCACTGGCAGATGGGGTTTTAATACAGGATCAGACATTAGAATATTCCAATGTTTTGACAAAATCGTTTGTATCTCTTTGTATTGTGAAGCGAAAGTAGTGATAAAATGAACATTATTTTCATATGTTTGTGTCTCTCCTATTTCTTTTGGAGCAATACACTCCCGTTGGGTCATGGATGAAGCTCTTTTCTCTGCATTCTGGATTAGATCTAATGGATATCCCTTTTGGATAAACCTATCCTTCAGGATTTTTGCTTGATCTCCATACACTAAGTTAGATGTACAATTTTTACGTACTCTTCGGAATTGTCCAAATGGTACGTTACGAATCCATTTCCCAAAGTGATTGCTTTTAAAGTGCACATAGTTGTTAGAATCAACTTTTTTAAAAAAGGTTTTAGACAAGATTTTTCCCTCCTCAACATACAAACATAAATCTAAAAATTGTATTTCTTTTTCACTGATATTCATACTAAAAGAGATGCCCCATGAATTAGAATTTAAATAAATTTTAAAAAAATGTAAAAAACCATATGCGTCCTCAGATGATCCCTTCCAAATAAAAATCAGATCATCGATGAAACGTTTAAAATACCGTATTTTTCTGACTATAAGGCGCACCGGACTATAAGGCGCATTAACATTGAGCGCCGTTCATATATAAGGCGAACCGGACTATAAGGCGCACCGGACTATAAGGCACGGCGCATTAAATGAAACAAAGTTCAGAGCGAAAGCCAAACTTTATTCAACACAAGCATCATAAGCATGTCTCTTAACAGGAGGCATTTTTCGGGTAGTGGGTATAAAAAATTTACAGTACGGTATTGAATGCACAGACAATGTTGAAACACAGATATTCTGCACACAGAGCTGTACGTATCACCGCACGTAGTGACGCTTCTGACTATGGTAGCCGTATAGGCCATTCTTCATTTTTTCATGCCGTATTGCCGCCGCGGATTGCAGCCGCAATACGGCCGGATTTACAATGGTCCTGCCACTTATTGTGCCTTATTTCGCGACGGAATCACCCGCTGTAAAGAATGGGTTGTAAATCCGGCGCGAAATACGCGCCAGTGGCACTTATTTGCAACTGATTTGCAACTGATTTGTAACTGATTTCGGAACGTATTTACTATTGTAAATCAGTTGCAAATCAGTTACAAATCAGTGTCACTAAATTAGCTGTAAATACGTTCTGAACAAAGACTGAAAAC
Organism: Phyllomedusa bahiana; assembly: GCA_025379985.1. NCBI lineage: Eukaryota > Metazoa > Chordata > Amphibia > Anura > Hylidae > Phyllomedusa > Phyllomedusa bahiana. Next base: position 10,524 of record JAODAL010063555.1, read on the forward strand.
TGAAAGTGAAGAATTGATTCATATATAAGGCGCACTGGACTATAAGGCACACTTTCGATTTCTGAGAAAATCTTAGGCTTTTATGAGCGCCTTATAGTCCGAAAAATACGGTACACAATATTAGACCTGAATTTATTTAAGTTGGAATAGATAAAAACTTCTTCAAAAGATCCCATAAAAAGGTTGGCCAGCGATGGGGCAACTCGTGTCCCCATCGCTGTGCCAACCTGCTGGTGGTAGTACCGATCATTATAAGTAAAAAAAAATGTTTTTTAAAATAATTTCCAAACCCTCCAATAAAAATTCTTTTTTTAAAAGACTAACATCTTTGTCCGCTTCTAAGTATGTTCCAACTGCTTTAATTCCTAATGAATGCTCTATATTAGAATAGAGAGATGTTATATCCATCGTAATAAAGTGCTGTGTCTCCTCCCATCGGTTACCTACTATTTCACTGATCACTTGATCCGAATCTTTTAAGTGACTTTTTAAACCATTTACATACGGTTGGAAACAAATATCCAGATATTTGGAAAGATTAGATAAGGGGGAATCTATACCCGATATGATCGGTCTCCCCGGAGGATTTTCTAAGTTCTTGTGCACTTTAGGTAAGTGGTAGAAGAATGGGACAACTGATTTCCTTATATGGAGAGCATTTTTCTATTTTAAATTTATAACCCCTAATTCAAAAAAACGATTTAAAAAATTTAAAAATGACTTTTTTGATGCCACATAGGACTCTTCCTCCACCACTTTATAATAAAATGAATCATTTAAAATTCTCAGAGCTTCCCCTGTGTAGTCATCTCTATTTTGAATGACAATGGATCCTCCCTTGTCTGCATTGCGGATAATAATATTCTCATTTTTTCATTAATGTTTTCATGGCGTTTCTTTGAGCTCGAGACAAATTATCTTTTGATGGCATTTTCCTTTTTAGTTTTCTCAAATCATCGGTTACTAACTGATTAAATACCCCCAAATGATTCCCCTGAGCCCAGACGGGATAAAAATTAGATTTAGATTGTATTGTTGACAGTTTGGTATGATCAATATTCTCTATCTCCTCCCCTATCTTAGATTCATTATTTTTACTTTTATTTTTTTGGATAGAAAAATAACACTTGAGTGTTAGCTTACGTATAAACATCTGAAGATCTTTGAATACTGTATAATGGCTAACAGTTTTGTCGGGGCAAAAATTCAGCCCTCTCTTCAGAGCCCAAAAAAAACAGGACAGACAGAAAACAAGGAAGAACCCAGTAAAAATTTTTAATCTATCAAAACACAAACTCACTCCATCGGAATTGAGCTTGTTGCAGAAAGGGCTGAATTTTTGCCCCAAAAATCCTCCGGGGAGACCGATCATATCGGGTATAGATTCTCCCTTATCTAATCTTTCCAAATATTTGGATATTTGTTTCCAACCGTATGTAAATGGTTTAAAAAGTCACTTAAAAGACTCTGATCAAGTGATCAGTGAAATAGTAGGTAACCGATGGGAGGAGACACAGCGCTTTATTACGATGGATATAACATCTCTCTATTCTAATATAGAGCATTCATTAGGAATTAAAGCAGTTGGAACATACTTAGAAGCGGACAAAGATGTTAGTCCTTTAAAAAAAAGAAATTTTATTGGAGGGTTTGGAAATTATTTTAAAAAACAATTTTTTTACTTAGAATGATCGTACTCCACCAGGGGTTGGGCCAGCGGGGGGACAGATTCCCCCATGGGGCCAACCTTTTTAGGGGTTCTTTAAAGAAGTTTTTTATCTATTCCAACTTAAAAAAATTTCAGTCTAATATTGTGATTTAAACTTTTATCGATGATTGATTTTTATTTGGGAAGGGGGATCATCTGAGGACCATGGGGTTTTTTAAGTTTTAAAAAATTATTTAAATTCTTTTCATGGGCATTCTTTTAGTAGAATATCAGTAAAAGAAAAAAAATTTTTTAATTTATTTTGTTTTTTGAGGGGGGGAAAAATCTTGTCAAAACCTTTTTTTAAAAAAATTGATTCTAACAATGTGGACTTTAAAAACAATCACTTTTGGGGAAAAAGGGTTTGTAACACCCTTCGGCAATTTCCCAAGAGTACTAAAAAATTTTACATCAAAATTTGTGTATGGAGATCAAGCAAAAATCCTGAAGGATAGGTTTAATCCAAAAAAGGGTATCCATTAGATCAATCCAGAATGCAGAGAAAAGGCTTTTCCCTGACCCAAAGGGGGTGTATTGCTCCAAAAAAATAGGTTTAGACACAAAATTAAAAAAATTTATTTTACACTACTTTCTCTTCACAATACAAAGAGATACAAACAATTTTTCAAACCATTGAATTTCTAATGTCTGATCCTGTATTAAACCCATTGGGGAAACCAAGAATGATTTATCGTAGGGCCACTACTTTGAAAAACAACTTAGCACCATCACGCCAAAGACAATTGGATGGTTCTAAATGTCATGAGAATACTAGGATAGAAGAAAAAGGAGCCTTCCCTTGTGGATTTCCTCTTTGCAAGTGTTGTAATATGCTCGATACAGGTGACACTTTTAGCTCCACTGCTACCAACGAAAGTTTCAAAATGAGATATAAACTATCATGTAAATCTTGCTTTGTGATCTATTTGATCACTTGCAATTGTGGGAAGCAATATATCGGGAGAACTACCACTAAACTTTCACAGAGGATGAATAATCACCGCTTTAATATAAAGAAAAAAAGCAGATTGTATAGCCTTCCAAGGCACATAGAGGAAACACACAAAGATGGTAACTATCAGATTAAAGTAAAGCCTATAGATTTTGTCAATGAAAAAGTACCTAATAGACTACAAATATTAACTAATAGAGAAACATTTTGGATTTTTAAGTTGAATACATTAAGTCCATTTCGTTTAAATGAGGTACAGGAAATTATTAATTAATTTCTATTTTCTTCTATGTGTATCATCCCTTTATGTACATAGTAGCTATATTGCCAAACGAGCGATTAGAGACTAGCGCTATAGGAAACCGAGGGCATAGAGCATGCGCATAGACTCTATCGCTCTGTTAGAGAAGTAAGGGCAGAAGTGATGTAACATGATGACAACTTCCGGCTCTTGAGCCCGCAGAAGGTACGGAGATAGAACGCTATGCTTAGTGCAACAGTAAGTGATATTTACAGCCTTTAATGTGTATGTTTTTACAGTATATGTTTTTAAATTGAGCCCTGTATACAATACGTGACATTAATGGTGGTAATATCTTTTTGTGTATAATGAAATTATTTGTACGGAGATGTCTATAAAAGAGGAGGTAGCTAAAAAGCAAGTTATTCCTGATGAAACACGATAGAGTCCCATGTTTGTTTTAAGTTGTATGTTTTAATAAATGTAGCTTTGGAAATAAAGCACATTTTTTCTAGCGTTCTTAAAATTTAGAACGTATTTGGATCCGAGCGCTGTGAGATCCTATGCAGGACTTATAATCCTGTAAATATATTTTTATAATCCCCTCATCTTTCCTCTTGTGCGGAATACGAGTGTTTCTTGGATTGGACAACAGCTGCTATATGGATTTTTGCCCTTAAATGAGTTGTACCATATAGTACAACTCGCTCAGGTGAGCCTAAATTTATCACTTAACAGTGTGGATTTCTTGCAATTATAACATACTACACGATTGGAGTGCGCCTTGTTTGTCCCCCCCCCATCCCTTTCTTTGTTTCCCTTGGAGGTGAACGAGAAAAGCACAAGTTTTCATCATCATATAGGGTGAGATAGAGGAGAGAAGCTGAGCTCTGTGATATTTAGGGTTATATGATAGAGAGAAGCTGAGCTCTGTGATATATAGGGTTATATGATAGAGGAGAGAAGCTGAGCTCTGTGATATATAGGGTTATATTATAGAGGAGAGAAGCTGAGCACTGTGATATATAGGGTTATATTATAGAGGAGAGAAGCTGAGCTCTGTGATATATAGGGTTATATTATAGAGGAGAGAAGCTGAGCACTGTGATATATAGGGTTATATTATAGAGGAGAGAAGCTCAGCTCAGTGATATATAGGGTTATATGATAGAGGGAGAGGAGCTGAGCTCTGTGATATATAGGGTTATATGATAGAGGGAGAGGAGCTGAGCTCTGTGATATAGGGTTATATGATAGAGGAGCTGAGCTCTGTGATATATAAGGTTATATGATAGAGGAGAGAAGCTGAGCTCAGTGATATATAGGGTTATATGATAGAGGGAGAGGAGCTGAGCTCTGTGATATATAGGGTTATATGATAGAGAAGAGAAGCTGAGCTCAGTGATATATTGGGTTATATGATAGAGGGAGAGGAGCTGAGCTCTGTGAAATTTAGGGTTATATGATAGAGGAGCTGAGCTCTTTTATATATAGAGTTAAATGATAGAGGAGCTGAGCTCTGTGATATATAGGGTTATATGATAGAGGGAGAGAAACTGAGCTCTGTGATCTATAGGGTTATATTATAGAGGAGCGGAGCTCTGTGATATATAGGGTTATATGATAGAGGAGCTGAGCTCTGTGATATATAGGGTTATATGATAGAAGAGAGGGGCTGAGCTCTGTGATATATAGGGTTATATGATAGAGGAGAGGAGCTGAGCTCTGTGATATATAGGGTTATATGATAGAAGAAAGGGGCTGAGCTCTGATATATAGGGTTATATGATAGTGGAGAGGAGCTGAGCTCTATGATATATAGGGTTATATGATAGAGGAACTGAGCTCTGTAATATATAGGGTTATATGATAGAGGAGAGAAGCTGAGCTCTGTGATATATAGAGTTATATGATAGAGGAGAGAAGCTGAGCTCAGTGATATATAGGGTTATATGATAGAGGAGCTGAGCTCTGTAATACATAGGGTTATATGATAGAGGAGAGGAGCTGAGCTCTGTGATATATAGGGTTATATGATAGTGGAGAGGAGCTGAGCTCTATGATATATAGGGTTATATGATAGAGGAGCTGAGCTCTGTGATATATAGTGTCATATGATAGAGGAAAGAAGCTGAGTTCTGTGATAAATAGGGTTATATGATAGAGGAGAGAAGCTGAGCTCTCGATATATAGGGTTATATGATAGAGGACAGGAGCTGAGCTCTGTGATATATAGGTTGATATGATAGAGGAGAGAAGCTGAGCTCTGTGATATATAGGGTTATATGATAGAGGAGAGAAGCTGAGCTCTGTGATATATAGGGTTATAAGATAGAGGAGAGGAGCTGTACTCTGTGATATATAGGGTTATATGATAGAGAAGCTGAGCTCTGTGATATATAATGTTATATGATAGAGGAGAGAAGCTGAGCTCTGTGATATATAGGGTTATATGATAGAGGAGAGAAGCTGAGCTCTGTGATATATAGGGTTATATGATAGAGGAGAGAAGCTGAGCTGTGTGAAATTTAGGGTTATATGATAGTGGAGAGGAGCTGAGCTCTGTTATATATAGGGTTATATGATAGAGGAGCTAAGCTCTGTTATATATAGGGTTATATGGTAGAGGAGCTGAGCTCTGTTATATATAGGGCTATATGATAGAGGAGCGGAGCTCTGTGATATATAGGGTTATATTATAGAGGAGCTGAGCTCTATGATATATAGGGTTATATGATAGAGGAGAGAAGCTGAGCTCTGTGATATATAGGGTTATATGATAGAGGGAGAAACAGAGCACAGTGATATATAGGGTTATATAATAGAGTAGAGGAGCTGAGCTCTGTGATAAAAAGGGTTATATGATAGAGGAGAGGAGCTGAGCTCTGTGATATATAGGGTTATATGATAGTGGAGAGGAGCTGAGCTCTATGATATATAGGGTTATATGATAGAGGAGCTGAGCTCTGTGATATATAGTGTTATATGATAGAGGAAAGAAGCTGAGTTCTGTGATAAATAGGGTTATATGATAAAGGAGAGAAGCTGAGCTCTGTGATATATAGGGTTCTGTGATAGAGGACAGGAGCTGAGCTCTGTGATATATAGGGTTATTTAATAGAGGAGAGAAGCTGAGCTCTGTGATATATAGGGTTATATGATAGATGAGAGGAGCTGAGCTCTGTGATATATAGGGTTATATGATAGAGGAGAGGAGCTGAGCTCTGTGATATATAGGGTTATATGATAGAGGAGAGAAGCTGAGCTCTGTGATTTATAGGGTTATATGATAGAGGAGAGTAGCTGAGCTCTGTGATATATAGGGTTATATGATAGAGGAGAGGAGCTGAGCTCTGTGATATATAGGGTTATATAGCTTGTATACCTGCTTCTGGCTATGCCACCACAGGTAAAATAGAAGGTAATTCTAGCGCTTATATGTCCAATAGAAATCCCGAGTATTAAAGTATTACCATAAGAATATAACTCCTCATCTATTTTATGAGAGATTTATTTAAGATAATCACAGTAAAAACAAGGGACTCAACGCGTTTCGCGTGCCTCCTCGCACGCTTCATCAGGAGTATTAACTATGTTCACAAAGTGCATTCTTTAAATAGTCACCAACAAAACAACCTCTTTTTAGATAAACCAATCACATATTCTCCTTTCCCAATTATATCCCATGGAAGATTTCTCCCAAATTACATCACATTTTTATAAAACACCTACCACCATAAAAGTTGCAATACATACTGTACACATTCTATGCAATCTATACAATATGGCTACTACCTGTTATGAAATACCATCCTCCCTGTTTCTCCTCCTCGTGTAGCTGCCTCTAGAGATAGGATGAATAAAGCTTCTTCATGTAGAAATGTTGAGATGGACCCTGTACCTGTAGAAGAACCTCAAACTGTAGAAGTTGATAGGGACATCTCAAACTCTATGAGTAATATACCAACTGAAGAGGTGGAGTTAGTAGATCAAATTGTACGTAATAAACAGCTAAAGCCCTCGGGAAAAACGTACGAACAAAGGAAAGAACGCAACATAGGGTCACGTACCTATGCTGCAGTAGTGAAAAATAAATCAACCCCAAAAGATCAAAAAGGGAAAAATATATCTACAAATAAGGGTAAAAATTTGTCTAGAATCCCTAAGAAAAATAATCTACATACTATAGACAACAGCTCCACTCCCTCGAGTAATTCCAACATAGTAGATTATACAGTCCATGAAAATACCATACACAGATTTTTCTTCCCCCTCTCGGTAAAAAATTTTCCCCCCTTAAACACCTAATTTTTCACCGAAAAAAAAATGTTGAAAATATCAGGGATGATAGATGAAACATTGCTGTCAGCACAACATAATAATGGCAAATTGCCTTTTTTAGGCCTCAACCCCAACCTAAATATACATACAGACATACAAGAAGTTCTACTGACACCTATAACATCTACAAAACAAAAAAATTTTAACAAAAGAGGGTAAAGGGGTCGTCCTAGCCAGGGGGGAGACTTTTTCAACCCCCAAAAAAAACCAAAAAACGAACAAAGGAGAACATCGTAGTTAAAATATTTAATTTGTCCAATATTTTTAACAAGATGAGGATGTCTTAAGGTTTGGGATTAAATTTTTCCCCTGTAACGTTTGGCCCCCTTTTGTGGTCTTTAAAGCCTACAAAATATATAGGAAGCTCACCTTAAAAATTTTTCCTTTCAAAAAAATAAACTAAAAAGGGGGCTGAATCTAGTGAGAAATCATTTTACCCTAAAATCACTTTCTTCCAATTTGGGGGCCCCAGGGAAAAACTATTTTGGGGTTTTTAACCAAAGGGTTTATAAATGATTTAAAAAAGTAGGGAAAAAACCCCCACAAAAAGGAAACCTGAAAAACCAGCAAAAGTATAAAAATGCTTAAAAAAAATTTTGTATAACAAAAAGGAATGCGGGGACGGGGAGGGGCCATAGTAATACGGGGATACAAAAATTTTATGAGAAGAACCCCCTTGGGTTTGGAGGATTCCAAAAATTATTTTAAATTTTAATGAGAAAGTGTATAAAACTTTACAGGAAGATTTTTTGGTATTTGGGGGGTAATGCCCTCCAGAGGGGACAATAAATAAAAGGAACCGATGGTCTTATATTAAAAAAACCAAAAGAATTCTTTTACCACCTCCCAAAGTGCCAAGTGTTTACCACCCCCCTGGGGGACCAATAGTCCGGGCATTGACTCAACACTCTCTAATCTTCTAGGTACTGGATATTTTTTTACAATCATACGGGGTATCCTTACAAAGTTATTTAAAAATTTGACCCCAAATTATCAGAAGAGGCGATATAGATTTGGATGAATTTATTCTTTTTCACCGGTGTTGTGAGCCCCATATTCCAACATTAGGCATGATTTAGGCATCCGGGCGGGAGGGTTTTATTTGGGGGAGGATGTTAGTATACCCGCCACCAAAAAGACTTCCTTGGGGGTTTAACTTTATCTTAGGGAATTTTTTCAGTATGAAGACCCATACCACCAAAAGGTTGGCACGGCGATGGGGACAAGGGGGCCCATCGCTGGCCAACCCCGTTTTTGGGGAATTTTGAAGATCTAACATTCTTTCGGCTTTAATAAATTTTCAACAAAATTTTTTATTACAAACGCTTCATAGTGATTTTGTTTTTGGAGTGGGACATCGGAGAAACCAAAACCAAAACCCCGTCCCCGAAAAACAAACTCCCCCAGGAATTAGTT
>JAODAL010063556.1:0-19180 GCA_025379985.1 Phyllomedusa bahiana
CTAGAGAAGGAAGAGTCCCTGTGCGACAGCGTTAGAAAACCCGGGTTTTTTTTGTTTTAATTTTTTAATTTTGGGAAAAACTATTTATCGTAACAATTCTATGTCCCTCTAAATTTTATAATTTTGCTTGGGGTAACGATTCTTTAACAAAGTTGTAAAGTTTAGAAAACCCCAAAGTGTTAGGGGGTGGGGAAAAGAAAAAAAAAAGGGAAAAAATGATCCAAACCCCCCAAACTGCTAAAATCGGGTTCCCCAAAAAATTTTGTTAAACTTTTATGTAACCTCACCGATGTAGACCTTTATATGTGAAAACGACTTGAAAGGAAATCCAAAAAAAAAAAAAAATTAAAAAAAAAAAAAAAAAAAAAAATCCTGCAGGGCACGCAAGGTCCCACTGCTCACGCCAGCACATATCCAGGCCCATTTAAAGGGCCCCAAAACCAAATTTGCCCAAACGGGTTTATCCAAAAAAGGCGGGGGGGGAAGGTCATGGGACAAATGAGAGCAAAAGTAACTTATTATTCCCCAACCCACTCCCGTGTTTGGAAGAAGATGAGAAACAAAACCCAAAAGAACACCACCTAACATGCACTTTCCGGGCCAAATTGACTTAATTTTCCCTCATTAAGGGGCATTGAAGAGGGGTTTTGGTGGCTGGGCTTCCAGCAGGAAAATTTAACCAAAACACACAGCCAGGGCAACAAAGGGAAACGACCCGTAAAAAAGCCCTTCCAGGTCCTGGATTTGGGCCTTACCCTTCCCCAAACCCTAAAACCCAATCTAAAATTTTTGGAGGAAACCCTTAAAACTAAATCAAGCCTAGCGATACCCTAAAAACCTGAAAGATCTAGAGAAGATCAAAAAATGGAAAAAAAGGGCCAAAAACCCCTGTTGGGGCAGTGTGTGAAAAATTTGGTCAAGAACTACAGTTTATTCTGCCTCTGTAACTGCAAACAAAGATTCTGTACCAAATGTTAATTTTCTGTTTTCTTTTGTATCCCATACTTTTTCATGAAATAAAATGCAAATACATTTTTTAAGAATCAAACAATGTGATTTTCTGTATTTTTTTAATTCTTTCTCTCACAGTTGACGTGTACCTACGATAAAATTTAACAGACCCCCTCCATTTTTTTGTAGGGGGAAAACTTGCAAAATAGCCATTTTATCAAATATTTTTTTTTCCCCAACTGTTTTTTCCCCCATATGACAAAAACCCAAAGGGATGGGGCCAGCAAATCTAAAAACTAAATTTAAATAATGGTATGTTCACCCTGGGGTATTCCCGGCCAATATGCCTTAAATTAGCGCCGCTGAAAGTACACACTGGCTAGTGCCTCCTATTCTTTTCCAGCTTTCCCAACGGGGCCATTATCTTTATCGTGAAAAATACCCTAAAGGCCCCAAAAAATTTTTAGATGTAGATGTAGAAAAAAATAAGCTTTAAAGATAATGCACAGGGGAAAAATTTCAGGGCCCAACGGGAAAATTTATCTCAATTTTCCTCAGTGATTTTTTAAAGGGCCCTGCCAGGGGCTAGCAAACGGGGGGGTGAAAGGGGTAAGCAACCGCTCCCGAGCCCAGCATCCGGGGGCCCCCAAAAAGCCATCCGGCCAAAATTGGAATACACCAGTAACAGAAAAAAAAGGGCCCCAAAATGGTAACGGGGGGCCCCTATTTCATTCTTTGCATGAGGGCCCGGGAGCTTCAAGTTATGCTTCTGATGGCTGCTGTTGTCTTATAAGAACAGATAACATGGAATGCCAAGAAATCTCAGTCAAGCTAAACTTTGCTATATCTATATGTGAAAGAAACCCTTTAGTACTAAGCAAATACAGACGGAAATGGGGGAAAGGGGGAGCCCCTTTAAACAGCTAAAAGTGAAAAAAAACTTAATTTTCCCTAAATTTGGAGGTTCGGGGCTGTGGTGATTGCCCTTTTACAAGTAGGGGAGTGTCTTTTGACATTTTATGCTACTATGGGGGAAGTTGGGATTTTTTGCAGTTAAACAGTGCGACATGAAAGTTTTTTTGACCCCAGGTGCCATTTTTTTTTTTTTTGGTAAAATTTTTTTAGCAAAAGGGGCGAAAAAAGGGCCCACATTACAAAGTGCTTTGTGATGCGCCTAATACTGGAGTGCGTCTGATTAAAAATATAGCGAAAAGGGCGGGAAAAGACCCAACTTCTGCCCACCCCCGTTCATAAAAGCGCCCGAAATTTTCCTGCCCCCGTGCCCATGTCCTTTTTTTTTCTCCCAGAAGAAATGGAAATGAAAATTTCCCACCATGACCTTATTTTGCATTGTATAATAGTTTGTTTTATGTTATTTAACTGTTAACCCTGTCTGATTTTAATTTTTTTTTACATATCAGTAGACTTCCTTTATTATACATATGTTACCATGTAAAGTCCTGAAACATCATGTTGAGGTACATTTTGGCATTTTTCCTCTAAGCCCAGGAAAGGGAATTCCTCCGGCCATGGTTCCTTAGAGTTCTCCTTCACAAGAGTTTTTTTTTCCCCCTATAAAACCTGGGGGAAAGGTCGGACGGGGGGGGGCCCTTTGGGGCCCACGGGGAGTTGATCGGGGGGCCCATCCTACTGTACTGAAAATATTCCCGGGCCTCACGGACATAAATGCGCCCATTTTACCACATAAAACAGTTGCAAAAAAGAACTGTATTGGGGAAGTAGTCCCATACTGTCTACTCACACGTCTTTTTTGCCCTCACACACCCTGTTAGTCAAAACATATCATAGACACATGGCGAGAAACCCCATCCATATCCTTCTCCACCCACCTCCACCCACATACAAATCCCCCCCCCACTTTTCCCCTTGGGTCACCACCTCAAAAACCTTCAAAAAATAAACACCAGCAAAAAATAAAAGTGAAACTCCAAACACAGGTCAGGTTTTCCCCTCACTTTTTACAATCAGGGACACAGCACGCTGCCACTATCCCCGCGCCGATTTTAAACCTAAAAAACCACCCATATAGAATCACATGGGGGTTCCAACCCCCACTCGGGAATAACCTACAACCCCGGGCCAAAATTGGAGACCAAAATAAAATGTCGGGATCCCAAAGCCCCCCCCCAAAGGAAAAAAAAAAAACCCAAACAACACTCCCAAATATAGAACCAAAAAAGGGGGTCAGACACCAGCTCGTTTAAAACCCTCCAACACCGCCATATAGAGGCCACACAGGGGGTCCTACACCACCCTGGGTATAACCTACAACCCCCGCCACAAGAGGCCCAACCCACCACTCAGGTAAAACCCTACAAAAACCACCACATAAAACCACATAAAGGTCAGACCCCAGCTCAGGTATAACCTACAACCCCGCCATATAGAACCACATAGTGGGAACAGTACCCCCCAGCTCAGGTAAAAAAAAAAATCCCAACACCCCCATATAAACCACATAAGGTCAACCCCTCTCAGGTATAACCTACAACACCCCATAAAAGAAAACCCCCATAAGGTCAGACACCAGTTCAGGTATAACCTAAAACACCGCAATAAAGAGGCCACATAGTGGTCAGACACCAGCTCGGATAACCTACAACACCACCACATAAGACACATAAGTCTGACCCCAAACTCGGGTTTCAATAAAAATTACAGTAAATAAAACCCGATCCAATATAGAAGAAAAATTAACGCCAAAATCGGGGACTCCCCGGGAAATTAATACTTATTTTTCCCCCCTCTCTTCCCTCCCCTGAGTCGTCCCTTTTTCCCCTTTTCTTCTCCGTCCATTCAAACACCGCCAGGTGACAAAACCCCGGCCAAAACTAAACCCTGCAAAAATTTAAAAACCCAAATATCTTAGAATTCTCCTTTTCCCAACTCTTTACCAAATTCCCACCTCGGAAACAAACTTCCAGGGGGGGGAAGAACGGGTAAAAAGCCATAATTTAGAGGCCTAGAATTCAAAAGTGGTTGGGGGGTGGGGAGAGAACAAACCCCCCCGGAATAATGCAACAACAAGGGCTGCTGCCCCCCTAAATTATATCACCAGGTACTAAACAAATCCTAGATGGGTAAAAAAGGGGCAATCCCCCCAGGTAACTATATAGACCTTTTTGGGTGGGTAGACCCCCATTTGGAAAATTTTTTTGGCGGGCCCCAAATGGGTTTTGGGGGGCCCCTACCAGGGTTTTGGGGGTAAAAAACCAGCCCCCATGTAATAAGCGGGCCCCCAAATTAGGCAAGTTGAAAAAACGGGCTAGGTTGGGGGCCCCCCAATTAGTTTGGGCTGTAGGTAGGGGTTTCCCCCATTAAAGAAAAAAGCGTGGGTTAGTTGGGCCCCCCCTTTATATGGGCCCTGAAACCCAGTTGGGCCCCCCTTTAGGAAGTATACAGGCATTTGGGGCTTCCCTTGAATTAGAAAAAGGGCTTTTAGGGCTTCCCTTAGAGAATAACAGGCGTTAGGGCTTCCCTTGAAGTACAATAGAGGCAGTTAGGGGTCTCCTTTAGGTAGTATACAGACAGTTAGGGCCCCTTTAGGTAGTATACGGGCAGATGGGGGTCTCCTTTAGGTATTGTACAGGAGTTGGGGCCCCCCTTTTTGGTAGTAAACGGGTTAGTTGGGGCCCCCTTTAGCTAGTGGCCGGAAGTCAAGGCCCCCTTTAGTTAGATTGCAAAAAATTTAAGGGCCCCCTTTTTTTTTTAGGTAGCCCAACCCCCCTTTAAATTTTTTGGGCATTTTTTAAGGGCTCGCTGTAAGGCAGTCAGGGGGCCCCTTTTAGGTAGTCAGGGGCCCCCTTTTAATTTATTTTTAGTTAAAAGGCCCCCCTTTTTAATTTTAGTCGGGGGCCATTTTTTAGGTAGTCAGAAGCCCCCTTTTAGGTAGTCGGGGGGCCATTTTTAGGTAGTCAGGAGCCACTTTAGTAAGTTTGGGGGGGCCACTTTTTGGGGTGGGAAAGGGCTTCCTGTTAGGTAGTAAAGGGGCCCCCCTTTTAGGTGGGCAGCCCCCCTTTTGGGAAGGAAAAGGGCCCCTCTTTTTGGTAGTCAGGGCCACTTTTGGGGATTTCAGGGGCCATTTTTAGGGGGGTCAGGACCACTTTTAGATAGTCAGGGCCAAACTTTTAGGTATCAGGGCTTTTTTTCGGATTTAAAAAAAAAAAAAAAAAAAAAAACACAACTACTCACCTCAATCCCTCTCCGGCCGGCATCCCGACCCTGAGCTCCCCACCAGGGTTCCCCAGCGGCGCCCGGCAAGGCTTGGGGCCGTGATTCCCTCACCCCCCCGCCCACGTCACCAATTTTGAAGCCGCGCCTGGCAGGCAAAAAAAATGCTCCTTAGGCCTTTTAGTGGTACAGGGGGAGCGGGCGCAAACGGCCCGCCCGTCCCCGGGTCCCGGGGCCCCCTTCCCCCGAAAGCTCGGGGCGCAGGGCCCCGGGCCTTCAGTGACCCCGGGTGCGGCGGATGGCCCCCGGGGAGCAGAGGCACTGCCTCCGGGGCCCCCAGGAGCTCTGGGCCAACCGGGGGATTCACCGATCCCCCGGCGGCCCAGTCTGAGCCTGCCTGGAGGATAACTTTTTTGGAGGTTGGCCTGATTTTAATTTTTAATTTTCAGGTCTTGAAAATATCTGAAGAAAGTGATTATGTAAAATCTGTCACAGCAAAAATTTTTTCAAATTGGAGATTTAATTGGGAAGTTGTAAGCAAGTTATTGTTGAATTTTGGAAGGGAAAAATCAGAAAAAATAAATAGGGTTTTTAATGGAAAATTTATCCGGGGGGGGTTTTTGGGGGGGAATTTAGGAAATTAAAATCCCCCCAAGGGGAAAACAAATATAATTATAAAATTTTCCAAACAAACTTTATAAAAAACCTTTTTCAACCCCCGCCAAATAGAAAAGGGAACTTTTTCCCCCCCTAAAAAAGGGGGCTCCCGCCCCCCCTTTTTAAAAGTTTTTAAATTTTTGGTTTTTTTTAATGTTTCCCCAACCAATTTTAAATTTTTGGGGTTTGGGGCCCTTTGAAAAAGGCGGAAAAAATTTAGAGAGGGGAAAAAAAGAGAAAAAATTGGGGCCCCCCTTAAGGGAAAAATTTTCCTTTTTATTTCCCCCCTGTAGGTAGATTAATGCCCCCTGTTTTAAATACCTCTGTCAGTAGATATATATTCCCCTTTTAGGGGAGGTAATATACTGCCCAAAAAAGTAGGGCCCCTTGTACTCTTGTACTTTATAGCCCCCTGTAGGTGATAGGCCCCTCTGTAGGTGATAGGTCCCCCTGTAGGTTATAGCCCCCACTGTAGGTAATATTACCCCTGTAGATTATAGGGCACTGGAAGGTAATATTTTCCCCTGTATATTATATCCCCCCGTAGGTAATATTCACCCCTGTACGTTACATAGCCCCCCTTGTAGGTTATAGCCCCCCATGTAGGTTATATAGCCCCCCTTCTATGTAATATTCCCTCTGTAGATTATACGCCCCCTGTAGGTAATATTCCCCCTGTAGATTATAGCCTCCCCTGTAGGTAATATTCCCCTTGTAGATTATAGGCCCTCCTGTAGGTAATACCCCCCTGCAGATTATAGCCCCCCCCCCTGTAGATTATAGCCCCCTGTGTAGGGAATATTCCCCGTGTAGATTATAGGCCCCTGTAGGTAATATTCCCCCCTGTAGATTATAGCCCTCCCTGTAGGTAATATTCCCCCTGTAGATTATAGGCCCTACTGTAGCTAATACTCCCCACTGTAGATTATAGCCCCCCTGTAGATTATAAACCCCCTGTAGATTATATTCCCCCTGTAGGTAATAATCCCCCCTATATTTTACAGTCTCCTGTAGGTAATAATCCTCCCCTGTATGTTACAGCCCGCCTGTAGGTAATAATCTTCCCCTGTATGTTACAGCCCCCCTGTAGGTAATAATCCCCCCCATATATTACAGGCCCCCTGTAGGTAATAATCCCCCCCCATATATTACAGGCCCCCTGTTGTTAATAATCCCCCCATATGTTACAGTTCCCTGTAGGTAATAATCCCCCCTATATGTTACAGCTCCCTGTAGGTAATAATCTCCCCCATATGTGACAGCCCCCCTGTAGGTAATAATCCCCACCCTTTATGTGACAGCCCCCCTGTAGGTAATAACCCCCCTCCTGTTTGCTACAGCCCCCCTTTCAGTAATAATGCCCCTCTATGTTACAGCCCCCCTGTAGGTAATAATCCCCACTCTATATGTTACAGTCCCCCTGTAGGTAATAGTCCCCCCTATACGTTACTGCCCCCCTGTAGGTAATAATCTCCACCTTACATGTTACAGTTCTCCTGTAGGTAATAATCCCCCTCTATATGTTACAGCCTCCCTGTAGTAATAATTTATAAAAAATTGTACTCACCTCTCCGCGCTCCCCACTGGGTATCCCGCTAACGGACGTTGTTTCCGTTGTGAACGCCGTGACGTCATCATGCCACCTACAGTGGGATGTTTCTCCCGGGATTTCCTAGGGAAAGCCTACGGGCTGCTGGCCTAGGAAATACAGCGGTGCTGGAGGTGGTGACATCGCCTCCTGTGCCGCTTAAAGACACGACGTGCTGCCCGGACCCGCCATAGGAGCAGATTTAAGCCACTGGGCAGGGTAGGTGGCTGCTCAGGAGGCCCTACTGTGCTCTTGGGGCCCCTGGGCAACCGCCTTCCCTGCCCAATGGGAAAGACGGCCCAGTCTGGCAGGTAACGGATCTCACGGTATCCATGAATCTAAATACATTACTGACCACTTACTGAGGATTCTAAATATATTTCTGCCTAAAATTGCACCTGACTGCTTAATGTGATTGGTGTAGTCATGGTTTTAAATAAAAGTGTGGCCATTTTGCACTATAAATGATGTGTTGTATATTTATTTGGATATGTTACTGTATTATGGGTCATTTTGTTAGTGACTTCATATCCAGAAGTCATGAGTCCTGCCTATTTTCTCATATTTGCACACTGATAAGACCTTTTTGTAAAAAATATCTATTCAAACAGTTCTAAGCATGCTGCTAACAGATGAAGCCTTCAAAGGGGCTGACTACAGTATGACTTGGTGCTTTGTAGTGAATATTTAGTCACACTGCACTTCCTGCCCAGGCTGCTGTATCAGACCTAAATGGCAAGTAATTGAACTGGAGATATTTCATTTAAATTGGATTTAGTGAATACTTATTTTGTGCTGATTCTTCACTCTGAAGGAGATTACCACCCTGGCACCAGCTTCACTCCTTAAGCTGTAGGACCATTTTATTTTTCCTCTATGCTATAAACTACAGATGGTGCATGTTTTCTAATAATGTGACTAATGAATGATGCGGCTTCACACAACACACGGGCTGATTCCATGATTCAATGGTTTAAAGCTGATCGCACATTAAAAATTGTATGGAACAACAATTACTCCGTTGTAATGACTTAAAATAAGGCTATTAAATGTGTTTCTGTGCTGAAATAGTCATAATGCATTGACTGGTATGTGCTTCTCTCAACTACAATACATTTATTTTCTCTCTGGCTCTCCCTTTGCTATATTAGCCATAGGTTAATGTTATCTGGCTGAGTTGTTTAAAACCTAATGAACCTTTTATATGGTCAGAAAACTGCCTGCTAAGAGCACCGATTGATGATATAGCAAATTGATCAGCACTCATTAAAGGGAGCATAAACTCTAGGCAGTCGAAGCGTGAACGATTGTTCTTAAAGGGGATGTCACGCTGCAAAGATCCGCTTTCAACATATTGGAAACACTAAAAAAAGATGTTTTCCAAATATATTACGTTGTTAATTTTTTTTTTGTTACGGAGCTACAAGTGATTGTATCACCTTCTGTGCTCTCTCTGGTTCCCCAAGTGACCGACCTGTGTACTTCTTCTTCCCTGCTGTTTTTTCTATCTGATAGGAGGGAGTGACATCATCACACAGATGGCAGCAGCTCACAACTTCAGACAGTGAGAGCTTGTTTGTTATTTGATTTTTTCAGACAAAAGCCAGTAATTACTGCTGTTTGACTAAGAAGCTTCCCTGGTCCTGACAGCAGTAAATGTATCTAATTTGCAGAAGTCTGAATACACGGAGCTCATATGCTAATTACAGACAGCTTGACCAGGAAGTGACAGAGCAAAGTAGCATTATTTCATTCATGCATCCTATGAAACTTTGAGATGAGACATCCCCTTTAACTTACAATATTTACATTTTTGTCGGTACCAAATGCCCTGTTTACACCAAAACTGCGCTGTGTGAAAGCACCCTTACTGCAGCATAAAAGATACGCTCAGCTGACGAACATTTCTCGTATGTTAGAAAATTGCAGGACCTTTTAACATGGAAGCCACAAGGACTCAATTGCACTCAAAATCTAAAAATCCCAGTATGCTTTGCCGCCATGGGTACAGGAAGCTGTGATGTGAGGAGATACTTTCTGGGGCCAAACCCCCTATTTATACAGTGCCTCCTAATACAGCTTAGCACATTAAATATGTAAAGAATGGGTATGGATGGCCACTCCTTTAGGTTCTTTTAGATTGCGTGGAGAGACGATGTGGGACTCACTGTGCTGAGGTGTACCGGCGTATAAATAACAAGACAAGACACCTGCTAACCAGGAGAACTGTGGCTTTACTTTCCTTGTCTTCCTCCAGCAGCGACAATTGCAGATCAATCCAGTCGCCCGCAGTGAGACTCAACTAGCTCCAGTAGCACACACACATCCAGCACTATCCGAGGGGCCCTCCTTATATGCCACCCCCTGCTCTATCCTGACTGTCCTTCAGTGGCTCTTCCACTCAGCTCAGGGGGGGCTACCGTGTCAGTCCTGCTGCGTTGAGGTTTCTTGCCCTTACCCCAATGCGCTCCGGCCAGAGGCGAAGCTCTGCCCCCAGCTCCCTCCCGGCTTGCTTGCTGTCCAACACTGGAACTATTTACAAAGTCTTTTCAGGCTTCCCAGTCGCCTCCTTTCCTTTCCAGGAAAATCTGCCTCCCCGCATTCCCAGCCGGGATGAGAGTGTCCTGCTCCTATCTGCCTCCTCAGTGCAGATCCTAGCAGAATCTCCAACAGACTTCTGATTTTCTACATGTCTCCCTATTTAATCAAATCCCCCGCTGCTGGCAACTAACCCCCCTTCTGCTTCACAGAAACTCAGCTCCCTATTGGCTGAGGGTTATGACGCTGCTGTTACCAGGCAGACTACAACTGGGGAAAGAAAACTTAATGTTAACCTATAGACTCTTGAATCTAACTTTCCTATTACTATGCCGAAGATTCTATAGTACACTTACACTACTTTCCTAGATAGGGATGACTAAAGATTTTACACACCTTACATCTCCCCCGTTCTTTAGCGGAATACATCCTCGGATTCACAACTTTCAAACCCACACACACACAAATTTTGCAGTGCAAATAACATTTGTTTTATACATGTGCAAACAACATAAACACTTGCATAATAGTAACAATAGTATGGGGTAAGGTTCAGCGTCCTTGTTATCACAGTCCTTGGACCCCATCACATTCTTTAAACACAACCCCTCCGCAGTTGATAAACTTAGGGCAAGGTTTCAGCGTCCTTAGCTTGAAAACACAAGTCCTTGGCCCTGCAAATAAACACCAAAGTGACCTCCCTCCCCCGGGGAATGGTGCAACAGCACCGGGCACCCAGGCAGCTCACGGTTTCTGTAGCGGCTCCTGCCGTTTTCCAAGTTGCCGCGCCAGCTCCTGCTGCTCCAAACTCAGCGGTCCCACTGAGCTCTCCAGGACCCTCCTTAGCAGCTCATGAGCTTCTCTGACAGAGGCGCATCCGCGCCCGACTCGGGGTACCTCACTGTCCTGTGGGGAGGGGGGACGCTCCTGAAGGTCCGGCTATGACCGTCACCACCGGGGTCGTCACAATGGACACAGGAGCTGTAACGTTGATGGTGGGCTCCAGCCCTGTGGACCGCTCCCGGATGGCTCCTCTGCCGCGCCCCCGTCCTAGCGCTGGCATAGGCGGCTTCTCCGGCACCGGAGCTTCCACCGGGACATCCTCCTGCTCCTCCTCGTCCCAGTTCTCTGTCGGCTCATACGGTTCGTGGGGAAGACGTTCCACCCTGGCAGCCCAAGGGCCTTTAGGACCCGGCACTTTGTGGAAGCTCACCCGCTCTCCGCGATACAGGCTGTGCAGTCTCTTGGGCTCGAAGATCCTCTTCACCGCCCTCCGATTCACGAAAATAACATCTCGGGTCCCATCCTCCAAGATGGACCCAGTGCCCGCACGCCGGTCAAACTCGATGACCTCTCCGGTGGTCCTCTTTTCGGCCACCCACGCACCAGCCACACCTCGGCAGTTCATGAACTGGTAGGCTTGGTCCAGCTCTCTCTTGCGCTCCCAGGTCATCCGGTATGGGCGCGTTCTCTTTTGGTTCTGCGGCGGTGGCACCGGCTGCAGCTCCGTTCTCGGCTCCCTCAGCCTCCGGTTGTTGGTCGGGGCGAGCCTGTTCGGCCACCTGGTCAGGCCCCTCTTGTTGCTGCTCAGCCATGACAAGGTACATCACACGCAAGTTCCTCAGCAGACTCAGCTTCTCTGCACACTCCACGTGTCTCTCCAGCACCTTCACCCTTTCCGGTGCTTCTCGTAACTTTAAAGCACCTACCAGGGGCGGAGCTACCCCTCTTTTCACGCGCTTAGCTCTGTGCTTCATCTGGCTGTTCTTCGGCGGGAAACTCTTGTCGCCCTTTTTGCTGGTCACCCCCCTCTTCTTCTTCGCCATGCCAGACCGCCATCTTCCTACACCCAGCACTGGCCCCCTCACAATCCGGCCATCCCGTACTGGTGTCTTCAGGCACATGCTGCAGGTTACTCACTGTGCTGTCGCTGTCTCGCAGTCCCTCTGCTCGGCCTGGAAATCCACGAACAGTCTCTTTACACAGTCTCTGTACACAACGCCGTCCCGTACACACTCCAATCCCACGGTTCCTAGACTTCGGCGGCACGCCTGCGGGTGGGGAGACTCCCTCTCCCACCATGCTTGTCTGTGTCTTCGTCCTCTCGGTCACCGCAATCCTGCCGACTACTCCAAATGTAAAGACACCTGCTAACCGGGAGAACTGTGGCTTTACTTTCCTTGTCTTCCTCCAGCAATGACAATTGCAGATCAATTTAGTCGCCCGCATTGAGACTCAACCAGCTCCAGTAGCACGCACACAACCAGCAGTATCCAAGAGGTCCTCCTTATATGCCACCTCCTGCTCTACCCTGACTGTCCTTCAGTGGCTCTTCCACTCAGCTCAGGAGGGCTACCGTGTCAGTCCTGCTGCGTTGAGGTTTCTTGCCCTTACTCCAATGCGCTCCGGCCAGAGGCGAAGCTCTGCCCCCAGCTCCCTCCAACACTGGAACTATTTACAAAGTCTTTTCAGGCTTCCCAGTCGCCTCCTTTCCTTTCCAGGAAAATCTGCCTCCACGCATTCCCAGCTGGGATGAGGGTATCCTGCTCCTATCTGCCTCCTCAGTGCAGACCCTAGCAGAATCTCCAACAGACTTCTGATTTTCTACATGTCTCCCTATTTAATCAAATCCCTCGCTGCTGGTAACTAACCCCCCTTCTGCTTCACAGAAACTCAGCTCCCTATTGGCTGAGGGTTATGACGCTGCTGTTACCAGGCAGACTACAACTGGGGAAAGAAACCTTAAAGGGGTTTTCACACTATATTGATTTATTTTACCACAGTCCTGTTTTCTTGGTTTCACTTAGAATTTAGGGGCATGTTTACTGGCTTCTACTAGGCTGCAGTAGAAGCCAGGTCTGTAGCTATAGCAACCAGTGCTGGCAGCCTATCAGGAGAGATCAAACAGGTCTGTAGCTATAGTGACCTGAGGAGCTGATGCAGCCCATACAAGAGGGGATATCTAGGAATAGGTAGTACACTATTAATGGACACATATTACAAAGAGACTTGTTTTTGCAAGATCTTTAACATAAAAAGCAATCCTTGTAGTGAGACAACCCCTTTAATGTTAACCTATAGACTCTTGAATCTAACTTTCCTCTTACTATGCCTAAGACTCTATAGTACACTTACATTACTTTCCTAGATAGGGATAAATAAAGCTTTTACCCACCTTACAAATATACATAGTCGATTCACATTATTATAAACAATGGATAACCAGCAGCACAAGGTAATTATATGGGTGCACAACCACTATGGACAGATACCAAAAATGTCCTCAAATGATCCAAAAAGACAACGATTGTAGGCAGCACTTTCAACAGGCTAGTCACATTATTATGACCTCTTCCTACTTTTGACATTGACAGCACATAGCTCTTGAAGGCAGTCATGTAAGTTGAGCTGGCTTGGCAGGTATATAAAATGTGTGACAGAATGTCTGCACACGTGCCTCATTGCTGTCATGGGTAAAAGGGTTAGAGCGAGTTTAAAGCAGGGATGATTATTGGCTTTTGAGCTATGGTTGGCAGTAATTCTCAAGTTGCACAGGTTGTGAACTGTTTGCATGCTACTACTGTGAAACTGAATCGTGACTGAACAAATGGCCTCAGTGTGGATAAGCAACATGAAGACTGTGGTGCACCATGTGCCACTGATGTGAGAAATGAATGTTAGCAACAAGGGTGAGCGAGGGTGGACCAACATGCTACAATGGAGCAGTTTACTACCAAAATGAACAAGGAGGCTAAGAGACATATCTAAAACAACAGTACACTAAACCCTATTGCGTATGGGGCTCCAAAGCAAACAGATGTCACTTCACCTCTGCTAATCAAGTTGCTCGACAGAAAAGGCTTCAATTTCTACGGCAGTGTTCGAATTGGACCTCCACTGATTGGAAAAGGGTTGCCTTCTCCAATAAGTCATGTTTTCTGCTTAATTATACAGATGGATATCAGCATGTAAGGTGAGAAACAGAGGACAAACACCCGGCAACAATTGCTGGAAGAACACAAGCTGATGGTGACAGGGTTATGGTCTAGGGAATTTTTACGTGGCATTCTCTGGGCCACTCATCCATTTAGTAGGCATTCTAAACAGATTTGGGTATGAATACATCCTTGCAAATTACATACTCCTATGCATTGCTGATGTCTTCCCTGTCGAGACTGGGATCTTTCAGCCAGACAATGCAACATATCACACAGCTAGAAATGTCCGGCATTGGTTGGAAGAGCAGGACCAAGACTTCCAAGTACTATCCTGGCCCCTAATTTCTTAAACATGAATCCAATTGAGAATCTGTGCGACCACCTCAATAGTTCTGTTTGCTCTGTAGATCCTTCCCCATGTACCCTCCAGGCGCATGTGTGGGATGCACTGCAGTCAGCATGTCATCTAGCGAGACCTAGTTTTTCTAGTGGTTTTCCACTTCCTAGATGGACGTTACAAGTGAGGACATGTGGACAGGGATTACTCAGATAGCCACCAATTTTTTAACCCTCACAACGAAGCTATTTTGTGATAAACCCTTTAATATTTATTCCCATTTTCAGGCTTTTAAAATTTAGCAGAAGCGGGTTATACTAATTCCCAGGAAGGGGACTTTTCCCGGGTGAGTTAGTATAACCAGCTTTTTTTTTTAAATCGTTGTTTCCCCAAAAATCGGGGGGCAACCCCAATAATTATGGGTTTTTAAAACAATGTAAATTTTTTATTGTTTATATTTTTTTAATTAATGCAAGATTCATATGCCATAAAATACAGTGAAGAAAATAATTATTTGATCCATCTAAAAAAATATCAAAAATTTTTCTACTTTCAAAAAACCCCTTGCCCGTTTTGGGGGTTTGAGTTAATACAATTTTGAAAAAAAAGCTGTAAACAAGAGTCCCAGGTTTTTTAAATTTTTTCCCTTCGCAGTAATGCATTTCCTTTATTCCTTTTTTCCCTTGCGGTTTTTATTAGTTTTTAGTGTGCCACTGTTTTGTATTAGATGTATGCTATTCCCTTTTCAGTGGGGCCCCCTTTGGGCTTACGTTTTTCAAAATATATTTTAGATGGGGCACCCCTTATTTGTTTTGTAGTCTACTTGAAAAATTGGCAATTCATTGGCTTGTGCACTCGCTCCCCCTTTTTTTAAACCCAGGCGGATAATCCAATTGAAAATTTCCTACCACTCCCTGAGAAGTTACAGTCGGGAATTGACCCCTTGTAAAGGTAACTTGTTCAGTGTGGGGGACTGGGCCTGCTCGGGGAACCCCCTTGACGTTTTGGGAGGTGAGTTTAAATAAAATTTTTGGGATCAAATACTGTAAACAAAGGGCCCCGGGTTTTTCTTTTTTTTCCCTTTCAGCAGAAATGCATTTCCTATTTTCCTTATACCTTGAGGTTTTTATTAGTTTTTAGTGGGGCCATGAAAATTTGTATGGGGATTGTCTTGCGGGAAGGACACAGTATGCCCCTTTAAAAATGTCGTGGCGGAGGAAAGGAGGTTTTTCACTCAGGATTTTAGGGTTTACATGGTCCATCCTTTCCCTTCCCTTTGATGTGGTGCTTTAGTCCTGTCCCCTTAGCAGAAAAAAAACCCACCCCAAAAACAAAAATGTTTCCACCTCCAGGCTTGACAGGGGGGACGGTGTTTTTTGGGGGTTCATAGGCAAAATTTTTCTTTTCCCTCCAAACATGACGGTTGATTTAAAAGCCAAAGAGCTCAAATTTTTTTTGTCGGGACCACAGCCCCCTTCCCCCAGTCACTAACAGAATCTTTCCGGTTTTTTATTTGGCCCAAACTTCGATGGGTTTGCACAGTCCCTTTTTGGCCGGGGATCTTGGGACTGCGGATTTTATGGGTAATGTGTTCCCAATGGTTTTTTTGGGTTTGACTGTGGTCCCCAGCTCCCTTTGGGGACCCTTAACAAGTCCCCCCCCGTGTTGTTTTAGGTGATCTCTCCCCTTTCCTAATGTTTCAAGGTTTACCCCACGAGGTGGATCTTGTATAGCCCCCCAGTTTGATCTTTTGACATTCTTTTTGTTTTTTCTTCCACTTTCTTACTATTGCACCAACAGTTGTCTCCTTTCACCCAGCGTCTTATTTAGGGTTTTTGGTACCCCAACCAGCTTTGTGCAGGTCTAGGGATCTTGTCCCGACTCCTTTAGAAAGTTTGGTTTTGCCTTTTTTAGAGGTTAGGGGTTGATTTATTAAATGAGTCTGGGCAGTAGTCTTTTATAAAGGTGGGCTATTTTAAAAACAGCTGTCTTTAATGCAGGTAACGAGTTGGTTAGGGGCAGTAATGGTCTGTAGGACCAAAACTCTTAATGGTTGGTTGGGGATCCCCCAAAATTATTTCTCTCAGAAATTTCAATTTTAAAAATTTTTTTAATTTAAAACAATGTGTTTTTCTGGATTTTATTTTTGGAAAATTCATCTTTCAATGTTAAAAATTTAAACTACCCCTTTAAAAGAATTTGACTGTTCATGTCTTTGGGCAGTGGGGAAACTTACAAAAATTTGCAAGGGATCAAAAAATTATTTCCCCTTCCCTGTTTTTCTGAAAACCCCCCAAAAAATTTCACTATCCCATGGAATGTCCAAAAAGGAAAAATTTTTCATATAACCATGATACGTACCAAAAAAAAACCCTAATAAGTTTAAAACAATAAAACATGAAAAAAATTTGTGGAATGTATACCCCTTGAGAAAGTGCAGACGAAACCTGAAATGGGGATGCACGTTCCCATGTGATTCGCTCTTTATATTTTGGGTTAAGTATTTATCACTGTATTATGTTTTCATGTGCATTGTATTATCTTATCATGAATTTTTGTACTTATCTTGTTATATGAAGAATTTTCTTATGGACATTCCATGGGATAGTGTATTTATCTTTATTGTGTGGTTTGGGCATTTTTTATGCATTTGAATTTTGAATTAATATTTAAAAATTATTTAATAAAAAATTTAAATTTTTTTCTCTATAATTTTGTATTGGGTCTGGTGGTGGGTTGAAAAAATATTTTTTAAAACTTAAAACCCTTTTAAAAATATTCTTAAAAGCCAACCCAAAACCCGGTATACCCTAACCACCACCCCTACCTTTGTAGGGAGGGGCCGCCCCCAAAAAAAGGGGACCCCGTTCCCCAAAATCTCACCTTTGAACCTTATCAAGGCAATGTAGAATGAAAAAATATACAATCACAGAGACCTAAATCTGAGTTATGACCAAAAATATATAGGAAAAAATCTGTAACAGACAAAAAAATGCTGTTTGATTTTAAATAGGAAGAATTGCAAAAAGGCAAAAAAAAAAACTCTAATTCCAAAAACATTTCTCCCAGACAATTACACACCTTTCATTTTAAGAGTTTTCTGTATTTTCATGATATAAAAAAAAATAAATTTCCAGGAAAGGGATCAAAGCTATGGGGGGAAATTTAAAAACATGTGGAATTTTTTTATTTAAAAAAAAAAAGTGTGAAAAAACTGAAAATTTTGTCCCTTTTTTTCTAGGGTTTTCAAAGAAGGGCCCCCTTTTGCTTGTTTTTTTTCTTTGAACCCCTTTGGCATTCGCTTTATGAGCTTCAAAAGGGGAGTTTCCTGAAAGGTTTCCAACAGTCTTGAAGGAGTTCCCAGAGCTGCTTAGCCCCTTGGTGGCCCCTTTTTCCTTTACTCTCCCGGGCCAGCTCAAACCCCAAAACCCTTCAATTTTGGGTTTTGGTCTGGTTTACTGTGGGGGCCAGGGCATCTGGGTAGCACCCCACAATCTCCTTCTTGGTCAAATAGCCCTTACACAGTATGGAGGTGTGTTTGGGGTCATTTTCCTGTTGAAAAAAAAAATGATGGTCCAACTAAACGCAAACCGGATGGAATAGAATACCACTGTAAGATGCTGTGGTAACCATGCATCCTTCAATTTTTTTATAAATCCACAACAGTGTCCCCAGCAAAGCACCCCCCACACAATCACACCTCCTCCTCCATGCTTCACTGTGGGAACCAGGCATGTAGTGTCCATTCATTCACCTTTTCTGCGCCGCACAAAGACACTGTGGTTGGAACCAAAGATCTCAAATTTGGACTCATCAGACCAAAGCACAAATTTCCACTGGTCTAATGTCCATTCCTTGTGTTCTTTAGCCCAAACAAGTCTCTTCTGCTAGATGCCTGTCCTTAGCAGTGGTTTCCTAGCAGCTATTTCCCCATGAAGGCCTGCTGCACACAGTCTCCTCTTAACAGTTGTTGTAGAGATGTGTCTGCTACTAGAACTCTGTGTGGCATTGAGCTGGTCTCTAATCTGAGCTGCTGTTAACCTGCGATTTCTGATGCTGGTGACTCGGATGAACTTATCCTCCGCAGCAGAGGTGACTCTTGGTCTTCCTTTCCTTGGGCGGTCCACATGTGAGCCAGTTTCTTTGTAGTGCTTGATGGTTTTTGCCACTGCACTTGGGGACACTTTCAAAGTTTCCCCAATTTTTCGGACTGACTGACCTTCATTTCTTAAAGTGATGATGGCCACTCGTTTTTCTTTACTTAGCTGCTTTTTTCTTGCCATAATACAAATTCTAACAGTCCATTCACTAGGACTTTCAGCTTTGTATCCACCTGACTAGTGTTGAGCGATTGCGTTGGCTATCGAGATCGATCGATAGTCGATAGTCGGCCGCTATCGATAAGGTTTTTTCGATAGTGAGCATCGATTATGCGCGATGACCATTAAAGTCTATGGGAGAGCAACAACACCTTCATTATTACACCCAAACAAGGCTGGAGAAGCTGAAATTAACATCCACAACAGTCAAATGGATACGTGCTACATCTTAGGCAACACACTTAGGTTATAAAAGTCACAGAAAAAAAGTCACAGACCATTTACTAATCCCTGTCTTGTACCACAGCCTGACCCTTAAACCTGCATCACCCACAAATTATAAAGTGCCAGAAGGCAGTATGATTTGAACCATCATGTTACTTGAACTGGACATTGAACATCCCTGTCCTGGAACGCAGCATGAGCCCCAAACCTGCATGACCCCCACATTTAAAAAGTGCCGAAAAAGGGTCTTTCAACCACCATTTTAGTTGAACTGGACATTGACTATACCTGTTCCCGGGCCACAGCATGAGCCCCAAACCTGCATGACCCCTACATTTAAAAAGTGCCGGAAAAAGGGGTCTTTCAAACCCCATTTTTGTTAACTGGACATTTACTATCCTGTCCTGGGCCAACAAGCCCCCCAAACCGCATGACC
>JAODAL010063557.1:0-19180 GCA_025379985.1 Phyllomedusa bahiana
TAGGGGCCCCCCCCTCACAAATTTTTTATTTGTTTTTCCTGGCCTCTTGTGCTCTAAAAAGGGTCCCTCCCTCGACCGGGGGTCTATTTCTCCCCTCCCTGTCCCTGAAAAGCGTGGACCCATATTGCTTGGACTTGTCCGCCCTGCCGGCCCTCACCCGGGAAACCCGGGGCATTTTGGGTGGTGGTTAAAGGGTTTTTTCCAAAATGGTCATTTTGTCCCCTTTTCCCCGGGGTTTCCCCTTCGTCCCCCCAGCTAGCCCACTTTCTTCCCCCATATTTTGGGTTACATGGGCTCCCTCGCACATCACCCCCGTAGGGGAGTCCATTTGTGTTAAGTTCGGCGGGCTCTGGTCTCAGTTACGGGTCCAGCTGGATTTTTTCATCTTCGTCCACCCCCAACCAAGGGGCAGGTGGAGGGGTCAACCAAATTTTTAGGGCGCTTATCTGCGACATTTTTTTGTCTGCCGGCAAATATTGGTTGACCTTCTCCCCTGGGGGAATTATTTTTACTTTTCCCTAAAACCGGGAGTCTGCTAAACCGCCCCCTTTTTTTTTTGGTTTTTTGGGTTAATCCCCCCGCCCCTCCCCGCTTTTCTTTCATTTCCCTCCCGTGGATGCCAAAGTACGAGACATCAAGTACTCTGGCGGGTCACTCGCAGGCCCTGCTTCGGTTTCCCTCTTACAAAAAGTTCAGGCCGTAGGTCCCGGAGCCCTCCCCTGTATTTAAGCCTGGTGATAGGGTTGGCTATGGGCCAGTACATTCTTTTAAATTTCCCAGCACAATTGGGGCCTAAATTTTTGGGGCCCCTTTTGTGGTACTGCTCAGTTTAAACCGGTGTCCCAAGCCCCGCTTGCCCCCACTCGCGTGTCCCCAAGCCTTTATGTCTCGTCCTCAAGCCCGTGGTGTGAATCGCTTTCCCCTGGAACGTCTGCCTTCTCCGTGGGGGAAAAAGGATGACACTTTTAGGGCAAGGAGGTGCTGGACAGAAACAGTGAGGGGGAAGGGTTCTTTCTCATCGATGGAAGGGGTTCGGGCCAAAAAGCTTCTGGGGGCCGGAAGGCAAACTGTCACCAGATCTCCCGGCTGGTTAAAAAAAAAGAGGGGAGACCTAAGGGGGGGGGGGGGACGCATGGCGGCCCGGGGGGGCGCCGCTGCCCTGCGGCTTTCCCCGCCTGCCGGGCCGGCGCGGCATCGCGGACCCCCCCGGGCCCCCCCTTCCCCCGGGCTCCCTTTCCTGGCCCCGCTCCGGGGAACGGCGCTCCCGTCCCTGTCCCGGCCTGTCCGTGCGCAATGCGCGCCCCCCTAGCGCACGCCGCGAACGGCTGGTTTAAATTTAAAGGGCCCATGTGTTTTCAACCCCCCGGTAATTGGCTTATTTGCCGGGCGCTGGTCCTAAGATAATGTATCCGCCCCCGGCCACCTGTTTGCCAGATTGTTGGTGTGCATAGTGGAGAGTTTTGGAGTGTCCCGTGTGTCCGTAATTGTTTATCCGTGTAACCGTCCATTTCCCGCTACGTTTCCTTACCTTCCTGTTTGCCGCCTGCCCTGACCGTGCTGTCCCGTCCTGACCCACGAACCTCTGCCGCCTGCCCTGACCTTCTGCCTGTCCTGACTACGCCTTTTGGATTACGATTCTGTACCACTGCAGTAACCCCGGCCGCCACAGCAAACAAGTCACTCAGGGTTAACGACCTGGAAGCCTCGGCGCTGGCAGCCAATTCCATCCCCCCCGCCGCCCCCCCCCCCCCACCCCCCCTTTTTTTTTTTTTTTTTTTTTTTTTTTGGCTGGCGGCGGGCTCATGGTGAAAACCGGGGGCTACTAGATTCACGTTCGCCTGGCCGTGGCCTTAACTAACTACCATCGCTGCGTGGTCCATCGGATCCACCGCACCGTCACAATGTGCCTTTTCCGCTGGTGGACACAGATGGGTTTTCCGGCCACGTCATGGCCTTCGCTTGCCCCCAATACCAGATGGCCGAGGCGGCAGTTTCTTTCCAAAGAGCCCCGTCCCTGTCCCTGGCCAGCCCACGTGTCATCTAAATTTCCCAAGCGCGTTGTCTGCATCTGGGTCCAAAAATTCCATCTCACCACCCCCGACACATGGACTAGTAAGGCACGGCCAATGCCGCTATATCTATGTGACAGCACACTGGTGAGCTGGTTGAATGTCTCTGGGGTGACGGTGGCTCTCAGTCTCGCGCACGGCTCTTCAAACCGCAGGATGGTGCGGGCCTTTCCCCCAAGGTCCTCTGGTTGGCATCACGTGCCCAGAGACCACCAGGCCGTGTTGAAATTAAATATCTGCCTTGGAGACCATCCACACACAGGTCAGGAGGCTGTGGACGCTTCTAAGCAACATACCGAGCGCTGTCTGGGTGACAAGAACCTTGTGCCAGGCAAGGTGTGAGCGGATCACGGGCGAAATCTGCCTGGCCGCCCTAAGATCTGGTAGCCTTGAGCACATCCCTTGCCTGGCACATGTTCATGAACCTTGTCTCCCGAAACAGAAAAAAAAAAAAAAAAAATTTCTAAATATATACCCGGGACTGGACTGCCCTGCTGAAAGAAGGCTCGAGGTCTGAGTATCGCACATACCGCCGTTCGCACCCTGCTTTCGTCCCCGCCTGCTGCGTTGCAAGCGTCAGCTCGGCTCCCCCGTCAACCGTCTCATGTTGACCGTGGCAACAACATAACACACACGCTGAATTTCCACCCTCCACATGCTCCAGCCGATTGTGCAGCAGCGCAATGCATTACTCAGTACGAAGTGACACACTGGCCTGACAACGCCAGCGGTACGGACCTCGGGGTGTTGAACATCGAGAGTGATGGCAAGGTGGACAGAGCTCTGCAACCAATCCTTTGCCAG
Organism: Phyllomedusa bahiana; assembly: GCA_025379985.1. Taxonomy (NCBI): domain Eukaryota; kingdom Metazoa; phylum Chordata; class Amphibia; order Anura; family Hylidae; genus Phyllomedusa; species Phyllomedusa bahiana. The sequence goes on from JAODAL010063557.1 coordinate 2,874, forward strand.
TTTTGAAGAAGCCACCAAAATGGTCAGTGCGGACAATGCCCTTGTTCAGCATGAGCATTGGTGGTATCTTAGTTTCTGGAACGATCGTTGGACACTCTGAAACAACATGTCCCGCCAGCGACGAGGCGGAGACGGACACAGATTGCGACACGGAGCGCTTTCCTCTCCGTCAAATCCACAAGGCCCGACATTTTCACAATTTTTTTTTTTTCCCCCCCCCATCGGGCCTTTATTAGGCAGTGGTTCGGGTCCAGAGCTAGGTGGCAAGGTGGCGCATCACTCTCAGGGTGCATCAAATCCCAGGCCAATTCCAGGGCTGTGTTTGAAAGGCTGTGCCGAGGCAGCGAGGAGGAAAGAGGTATTACTAGACAACCGATGTTACCAGCGACGTCCCCCTGCCCTTGGAAAAGAGGTTGCGGCGCTAATTTGAGCGGAGGAGGAAGATGAGGGAATGATCATTTGCTAGTGTCCCCCTCGACCCATAGGCCTTTGGGAAATCAAGGCTCATCTCTCACATGAGTGCTTGGAAGCTTCCATTTCATACAACATGATCCTCGCATTAAGCCAATCAAAATGAACAACAGTTTACTGGTGGCCACCCCACCTGGAACCCCCGGTACAAAACATAAATTCAGCACTTTCCTTCCACCCACGCCAAATAGAGAGTAAAATGCCAGAAATGAGACCTTGCTGGATTGATCAACTGAGACATCTGTTGCGTCTGCTTCACTTACCCCAAATGTCCCACCGTTTGGAACAAAATCAGCGACGTGACAGCAGTAAGTGCCAAGTAGGTTAGCGTCAGCAGCAGGCAAGTGTGGCAGAAGCCAATGGTGACCTCTGGCAATCTTTGTTTAACCACCTCACAACGCAAGCAAATGCAGGGCAACACATCCAACACACAGAGATCATCTTAAGATCATGGTGCAACACTAGTCTGCGTTCAACAACCTTATATGATGTTTTTTTGCATGTGTGTCCGGACCCAATAGACTTTTCTGTTATCCAAAATGTACGAATGGCCCGGTCTGGCTCCGTCACGCCATAGGGTGGTTGTCCTGGCCCAGCAACCATCGTCATATCTGAGGCTGATCCATCACACAGCTTGGAGGATTCATTACAGACAAACGCATCCCGGCTTTTCCACAGATAATGTGGATCGTTGACTTTCATCAAGATGAATCAGGCAAGTATCTCTGATTATGTTTTGGCCGCCAATTTCCGAGGTCACCGATTAGTTTTGCCAGTCTACTTCACATCCTTTTCAAACAGAAATGGTCCTCTTTGAATAAACTTTTTAAAATGATCATTTTCTTCTTACTGCAATTTTTTATTCCTTTTCCCAACATTTCATTTTGCCTGTTTTTGCTGTGAGGAGACTGGTAAAAAGACAGCAAAGGTTTCATGACAACACCGTATTCCATTTACTCACTTTATCTTAAGAAGTTTTTCGCATTTCAATGGTTTTGAGGTCCATGTTGCTGTGAGATCAAGCATAATCATGGTCCTTGGAAACAGAAATGTTACTTCTAAGTGGCGATTTCTTCTCCTCACAATTTTTTTTAAATAGTGGCATGAGAAGTCAATTTATATAATTTTTTGTGGTCATGTTGCTGTGAGATACAGCTATATAATCGGTCCTTTGGAACAGAAATGTGGCTTTCTAAGTGGCATTTCTCCTCACAATTTTTAATAGTGCCTGATGAGTCATATTTTTATAATTTTTTTTGGGGTCATTGGTAGCTGTAGATACAGCAATAATCAAGGTCCTTTGTAACAGAAATGTGCCTTCTAAGTGGCCATTTCTCCCTCACAATCTTTTTTTAACGAGTGGCTGGAGAAGCTCCATTTATTAATTTTTTGGGTCATGCTGCTTTGAAATCAGCTAATAACTACAGGTCCCCTAATATAAAAAAAATGTGTGTTTTCTAACAGACATTTGTTCTTCACTATTGACCAAAGTAGCTCAAGGGTCATGCTTTTGAAGTTTAGGGGGCATTTTGGGCTGTGACATGCAGCTATACTACAGGTCCCTATTCTAAAAAATGTTGTTTCTAACAGACATATGTTCTTCACCATTGTCAAGAGTGGCTCCAAGGGTTGATGTGCTATCAGAAACAAGGAATAGGTAGGACCACTGTTAATGGAAACATATAGCAAAATGACTTGTTTTTGCAAGATCTTTTACATAGTCTATCAATCCCTGTATTTTGAGACAACCGCATTTAATACAATGAAAAAAAGAGAAACAAAGACATGGTGGATTCCATCCTAAAAAAAAAAAAAAAAAAAAAAAAAAAAAAAAAAAAAAAAAAAAAAAAAAAAAAAAAAAAAAAAAAAAAAAAAAAAAAAAAAAAAAATAAAAAAAAAAAAATTGTAAAATGTGTTTTCTAGAATTAAAGTACTAAAAAAACTTGCATGTACAAAATGAGCTGTTTAAAAAATTCCTTGAATTGTACAAGGGAGTGACAGGTAAACTTGACCAGATGTAGGTTATTCCGTATACTGGAAGTATGGAGCCACGACAGGATAAACAAAGTAAACAGAGACCATTTTCCTCTCCTCCAGCACGTTGAGTAAAATGAGAAAAAGAATACCAAGCATAAAGGGCACCTGGTTGTCAACAGGAGTGTTAAACCACCAGAATTTGCAAGAGAAGCTCAATTGGTCCACACTCTAACGGAGGGTGCAAAGCGCTACCCAGGTATTGACTGTGTACAGAGGAAGGCTGTAGTTTCATCACAACTTCCGCTTCCGCACATCTGGGGGGGGGGGGGGGCCCCCCCCCCCACCCTCAGCAGACAGTTTTCGTTGCTGTCGTGCATCAGGGTCATTTTAAACCTGCGTGTTAATAGATGACGGACGTCCAGCCTGGACTTTCACCGCACCCACTGTAACGTCCCGCCCTGGGCATTCTGTGGCACAGTACAGTATAGTCCATGTCCCATTTCAACTAAAAAAATGGTGGTTGAAAGACTCCCTTTTCCCGGCACTTTTTAAATGTGGGTTCCCATGTGCAGGTTTTTGGGCTCATGCTGTGGCCCAGTAACAGGTATAGTCAATGTCCTGTGAAACTAAAAATGGTGGTTTGAAAGACTTCCTTTTTGCCGTCACTTTTAAATGTTTGGTGGGGTCATGCTGGTTTGGGGGCTCATGCTGGTGGCCCAGACAGGTATAGTCAATGTCCCGTTCAACTAAAATGTGGTTGAAAAGACTCCCTTATTCCGGCACTTTTTAAATGTGGGGGTCATCAGTTTGGGGCTCATGCTGGGCCCATACAGGTATAGTCAATGTCCAAGTTCAACTAAAATGGTGGATGAAAGACTCCTTTTTTCGGCACTTTTAAATGTGGGGGTCATGCAGGTTTGGGCTCAAGCTTAGTGTCCCAGGACAGGTTATAGTCAATGTCCAGTGGAAACAAAATGGTGGTTTGAAAGACCTTCCTTTTTTCCGGCACTTTTTAAATGTGGGGGGTCATATGCAGGTTTTGGGGCTCATGCTGTTGCCCATGGGGGGAAAAAAAAAAAAAAAAAAAAAAAAAAAAACCAAAAGGGCTGTATATTGTTTTTTTTATTATGAGTCCAATGTCCATTTCAACTAAAAATGGTGGTTTGAAAGACCCCAGTTTTTTTTCCGGCACTTTTTTAATGTGGGGGTCCATGTCAGGTTGGGGCTCATGCTGTAGCCCAGGAGCAGGTTTAATAGTCCAATGTCCCAGTGAAACTAAAAATGGTTGGTTGAAGACTCCTTTTCCGGCAGTTTTTTAAATTTGGGGGACAATGCAGGTTGGGGCCATGCAGTGGCCCAGGACAGGTATAGTCAATGTCCCAGTTGATAACTAAATGTTTGTGAAAGATTCCCTTTTTTATCCGGCGTTTTTAAATGTTGAGGGGTCCATGCAGGTTTGGGGCTTCATGCTGTGGCCCCAGGACAGGTATATCCAATGTCAGTTGAAACTAAAATGGTGGTAGAAAGACCTCCTTTTTCCGGCACTTTTTTAAATGTGGGTCATGTGCAGGTGTTGGGCTCATGCTGTGGCCAGGACAGGTATAGTCAAATTCCATGTTGAACTAAAATGGTGTTTAAAAGACTCCTTTTTTGCGGCACTTTTTAAATCCTGGGGGTCATGCATGTATGGGGCTCATGCTGCGTTCTCAGGACAGGATATTCATGTCCCCAGTTCAAGTAACATGAATGGTTCAAATCATACTGCCTTCTGCACTTTTTAATTTGTGGTGATGCAGTTAAGGGTCCAGGCTGTGGTACAAGACATGGGAATAGTAAATGGTCCTGTGGACTTTTTTCTGTGACTTTTATAACCTAAGTAGTTAGCCTAGATGTAGCACGTAGTCCATGTTGACTGTTTGTGGATTTTTAATATTCCAGCTCTTCTCCAGCCTTGTTTGGGTTAATAATGAAGGTGTTGTTGCTCTCGTCCCCATAGACTTTAATGTCATCAGCGCATAACGATGCTCACAATCGAAAAAACCTTATCGATAGCGGCCGCTATCGACTATCGATCGATCTCTATAGCCAACGCAATCGCTCAACACTAGTAAAGATAACTTAAATGTGACCTGGAATAGGCATTTTTGTGTCTCAGACCTGCTTTTTTTTCTCTTACCTAATGGATAGTTTCAAATGAATTTCTTCAACCCCAATTCGAAAAAAAACTAAATGGAGAAACTTTTAACTTTCAACTTCTGTTGTCTATGTTCTGTTGTGAGTAAAATCTGGTTATAAGATATTTTCAAATCATTTTTGTTTTCTTTACATTTTACACAGCATGCCAAATTTTTCCGGAATTGGAGTTATATTCAAGATCAAATAAAATAACCTTACAATATGTTCCCCTTAATTAAGGGTTTTCTGATTCTGGAAGTTATGTGCACTGGTTTACATGCTGTGAGATTAGTCATTTAGAGAAATGCGCCTAAAAATGATACGCTGTGCGCCCCCATAACACATAGCATATCATTGGTAGCTTATGTAATGTGCCTATCGCTTATGAATCCAGTAATGAAATGTGTAAATGTTCCCTATGTGGTGCATTGCGCCTCGATAGGCGAATTACATACACTACCATTGATATGTTATGTGCCGCACTTTGCACATGGCACATAAAAAATCATTGGTAGCATATGTAATGCACCTATCGAGGCAATTTGCACATGCAGACGCATAACACATGATTACTAGGGATGAGCGATTGTAATCGACAATGTTGAAATCGGCACGATTTTTAGGGCTGATCTGTATTTCCGATCACAAACGATATTTGAGGTTACAATCTTGTAGAATAAATCTATAACTATTGCGCCAGTTTCCTCTACGCTTTCCTGTCATTGTTGGCGGCCAGCAAATCAGCTTTGAGCATAGAGCAGGTGAGCTGGGTTTTGCGACTCATGCTGTGATGTGGTATGGGTTTGTCAATGCTAGAAAAATCACATGACCATCAATTTTGCATAGAACAGCGGTTTCCTGTTTCATCACAGTGTTTCAGTCTCTCTCACTAGAGCAGGACGATGGCTAGTCTCTCTCAATACAGCTCATCTCAAGATACAGTTTTTCTCTTTATTCATACAGACAACTATGCTTTAGCTGTAACATAGAATATAGGAAGATTAGAGAATTTCAGTTACTTAGTTAGTTAGACAGAGACTTTTAAAAAAGCATCTAGCGCTGTACAGCCGTGGGGGGGAGGGGTTTTGGATGAACACAGACAGACAGGCAGGCAGGCTTTTGAAAGGAGGGTGTATATTGTGCATCCCAGACTCCTGCTTCTGAACCTTGCATTGAAATGGCAGTTTTTTTATACTTTTTGGCCAGCACACCCCCCCCTTGCCACCTGAGGTGAAATTGGTACCTTTTATTTTTGTGCAGCCAGTTTTGTTCAAAGAGCCCCTTGTACTTACATTTAGGATACAGAAATTTTCTAGTAACTGCTGTTGTAATTCATTGGTGCAAACCCCCCTTTTTCTTATCCGTATAACTTTAAATAGCTGTTCTTCACTTGGCGGCAGCCCAGGTTTGTTCGAAGAGGCCAACCTTCTACTTACATAGGTAATAATAACAGAAAATTTTCTAGTAACTTTTCTCATGTGTCATTGCTGCAAAAAACGCACTTTATCATCCTTTTAACTTTTGAATAGTTTTATTGCGCTCGCTGAATCTCAATTTGGCGCAGATAGAGCACTTGTATGATAGTTTGTTGAAATTCCTAGTCCTACTGGGCAGTTGTAAATCCCTGGGACTGAAGGAAGAACATTGTTGATTTTGTCTTACTGTTCTTCCACCAGACCGCATCTCACAGGTATTCGCTAGAAACAATTCTGTTTCTAATCCTAGTTGGCTGTAGGAAATTAGAGGGATTTAAGAATAGCTGTGATTTGCCGTCTTTCAATAAGAGACTGTCAAAAACTCTTCCATACCTTCTTAAATTTTAATCTTTCTGAACATGGAGCGAAATGTAGGTGGTAAGCGAGCAAAGAGGGGTGTAGGACATGAAGGTAGAGGTACGATAGAAGATGCTCCTTCCAGTGCTGGCGACAACACGCAAGCCAGCGGATCGTCGGTTGCAGGACCGTCAGGCCTGTCATCGCTGGGTCAGGGCCCTGTAAATCTCGACCAGCGTCGCCAATCTGTTCTTCAGTGGTTAATGCAACCTGCATCCAGCAGTCTTACCTCCTCATCTTCCCAGTCACGGCCACAAATGTCATCATCAGCATCGTCAGCATCCATCCAACCTGAAGCGAAGGCAGCCCAAATGTCAACTTGTGTACCCACCACTGTGGATAATCCATTTTCTGAAGACCTCTTTGATGACAAAATGCGGTTCGGGTCAGAAGGCATTTCAAAAGATCAAGAGGCCAAAGAGGATGATTTTGTCTGCTCTGACGCCCAATCGCTGATGCCATCAGATGAGGAGAAGGAAGCCGGTCAATCGGCAAAAATCCCGGGCGGTCGGCAACGCCTTGCAGTTAGTGTTGAGTAATTATTATCGACAAAGTTGAAATCGGCACGGTATTTACGTTGATCGGATTTTTTAGATCACGCGATAATTTAGGTTAAAATCTGTGCATAATCTATTTATTTTGCGTCATTTTCGGCGCTTCCTGTCATTTTGGCGGCCAGCAAATCAGCTTACAGAATAGAGCAGGGTGAGATGTGTGTGCGACGTCATGACTGAGATGTGAATGGTTGCGATTGGCTGGAAAAATCACATGACCTCGTTTTACAAAGAACAGCCCTTCCTGTTCATGATCAGTGTGTGTCAGTATCTCAAAGCAGTAGGACGTGCGCTCTGCCTCTGTGCAAACAGCTCAGCGAAATTATTCTATTTGTTCACAGAGACAGCTCTACTTTTAGCTGTGATCCTTAGAACTCAGTTAGATCAGAGATTTGCAGATTTTAGGTAGTTAGGCAGAGAATTTTAAAGGAGCATCTACCGCTGTAAAGTCACGGAGGGAAACGGGGGGAGAGGGGTTGGGGGCCCGCAGGCGAACACAGACAAGCTCTTTAAAGAATACTGGATATTGTATTGCAGACATTGCATTGCAATAGCTTTATTATTAACAGTTTACTGTTGAAATATTACTTGGATATTGGGCAGCCTGAACTTATATTAGGATACAGATCTTTTCTAATAACTGCAGGTCTATTTGTTAGGTGCAAAACTCCACTTTGATTATCAGTATATATTTCAGATAGGTGTTCTTTTTCAATTTTGCCCAGTTCATCTTTGTTGATAGAGGTACCTTGCAGTTAAATTTGAATCCAGCAATTGTGTAGTCACCACAGGTTGATAGGTGCCAAAAATACCTTTTATTATCCGTATACATTTCAGATACATGTTTTTTGCACTTTTGCCCAGTCCAGATTTGTTGATAGAGGTACCTTGCAGTTAAATTTGAATCCAGCAATTGTGTAGTCACCACAGGTGAATTGATAGGTGCCAAAAATACCTTTTATTATCCGTATACATTTCAGATACGTGTTTTTTTGCACTTTTGCCCAGTCCAGATTTGTTGATAGAGCCACCTTGCAGTTAAATTTGAATCCAGCAATTGTGTAGTCACCACAGGTGAATTGATAGGTGCCAAAAATACCTTTTATTATCCGTATACATTTCAGATACGTGTTTTTTGCACTTTTGCCCAGTCCAGATTTGTTGATAGAGCCACCTTGCAGTTAAATTTGAATCCAGCAATTGTGTAGTCACCACAGGTTGATAGGTGCCAAAAATACCTTTTATTATCCGTATACATTTCAGATACGTGTTTTTTGCACTTTTGCCCAGTCTAGATTTGTTGATAGAGCCACCTTGCAGTTAAATTTGAATCCAGCAATTGTGTAGTCACCACAGGTGAATTGATAGGTGCCAAAAATACCTTTTATTATCTGTATACATTTCAGATACGTGTTTTTTGCACTTTTGCCCAGTCCAGATTTGTTGATAGAGCCACCTTGCAGTTAAATTTGAATCCAGCAATTGTGTAGTCACCACAGGTTGATAGGTGCCAAAAATACCTTTTATTATCCGTATACATTTCAGATACGTGTTTTTTGCACTTTTGCCCAGTCCAGATTTGTTGATAGAGCCACCTTGCAGTTAAATTTTAATCCAGCAATTGTGTAGTCACCACAGGTGAATTGATAGGTGCCAAAAATACCTTTTATTATCCGTATACATTTCAGATACGTGTTTTTTGCACTTTTGCCCAGTCCAGATTTGTTGATAGAGCCACCTTGCAGTTATATTTGAATCCAGCAATTTTGTTTTGATTTGAGGGATTTGAGAATAGCTGTGATTTGCCGTCTTTTAATAAGAGACTTTCCAAAACTCTTCCATAGCCTCTCAAATTTTATCTCTCTGAAAATGGAGCGAAATGCAGGTGGTAAGCGAGCAAAGAGGGGGGTAGGACATGGAGGTAGAGGTACGAGAGAAGGTGCTCCTTCCAGTGCTGGCGACAACACGCAAGCCAGCGGATTGTCGGTTGCAGGACCGTCAGGCCTGTCATCGCTGGGTCAGGGCCCTGTGAATCTCAGTAACGAACAGCGTCGCCAATCTGTTCTTCAGTGGTTAATGCAACCTGCATCCAGCAGTCTTACCTCCTCGTCCTCCCAGTCACGGCCACAAATGTCATCATCAGCATCATCAGCATCCGTCCAACATGAAGCGAAGGCAGCCCAAATGTCAACTCGTGTACCCACCACTGTGGATAATCCATTTTCTGAAGACCTCTTTGATGACAAAATGCGGTTGGGGTCAGAAAGCATGTTAAAAGATCAAGAGGCCAAAGAGGATGATTTTCTCTGCTCTGACGCCCAGTTACTGATGCCATCAGAGGAGGAGAAGGAAGCCGGTCAATCGGCAAAAATCCCGGGCGGTCGGCAATGCCTTGCAGTCCCTCTTGCTTGTAGCCCGCAGCTCCTGGATGCAGAATGTCAGGACGACGAAGTCACCTGTGTTGATGATGATGATGACGACATTGCGGATCCAACGTGGTCTTTTCAGCAGAATTTGCTTGCGAGCGCTTCATCACTGGACGAGGAGGAAGACGATGGGGTAGTGTCAGTACAGGTCCCGCCTCAAAAAGGGAGAGGGCGGTCGCAGAAGTCCGCTGATATGATTCCGCCAGCCACGGTCAGCGGAAACCCCGCTCCTCGCTTATCGCCGTCAAAAAGGTCCAGGACCTCTCAAGCCTGGGCCTTCTTTGAGCAAGCCTCTGATTCACCCAGCGATGTCATATGCCGCCTTTGCCGTAAACGCATAAGTAGAGGCAAGAATCTTAGGTGTTTAACCACCACCAACATGTCTAGTCACATGCAGCGAATGCATGAGTTGAAATGGAGGCAACACTTGGCCAAAAAAGGCCAGACCGACGCCGGGCCTCCAACCACTGTCACACCCTCTGTCTCCGCCTCCTCCTCCTCCGCCACCACCAAGCGTTCCTCAGCTGCCCATGTCTCTCAGAGTCATGATCAGGGATCAGCCTCCGCTTCAGCCTCCACCGTCGCCTGAGTACCACCAGCACCACCAGAGACCCATCCTACCCCTTCTCCTTCCGCCAGTTTGACGACCTGCACGCCGTACAGCGGCCAGTCTAGCAGCCAGTATTCTGTCTTCCAGGTTTGGGAGCAGAAGAAACACTTTAACCCAAACCATCCCAAAGCCAAAAGCCTGAATGTCGGCATTGCCAGGCTTTTGGCCTTGGAAATGTTGCCTTTCCATCTGGTGGACACAGATGGGTTCCGCCACATCATGGCCCTTGCCTGCCCCCAATACCAGATGCCGAGCAGGCATTTCTTTGCCAGAAAAGCTGTCCCTGCCCTGGCCAGCCACGTGTCATCTAAAATTTCAAGCGCGTTGTCTGCATCTGTGGCCGGAAAAGTCCATCTGACCACCGACACATGGACTAGTAAGCACGGCCAAGGCCGCTATATCTCTGTGACAGCTCACTGGGTGAGCTGGGTGGATGTCTCTGGGGGTGACGGTGGCTCTCAGGCTCGGCGCACGCTCTTCAAAACCGCAAGGATGGTGCAGGGCTCTTTCCCCCAAGGTCCTCTGGTGGCATCACGTGCCCAGAGAAACCAGGCCGTGTTGAAATTAATCTGTCTTGGAGACCGTCCACACACAGGTCAGGAGCTCTGGACGGCTCTCCGCAACGAGACCGAGCGCTGGCTGGGTGACAAGAACCTTGTGCCAGGCAAGGTGGTGCGCGATAACGGGCGATATCTGCTGGGCGCCCTTAAGATCGGTAGCCTGGAGCACATCCCTTGCCTGGCACATGTCATGAACCTTGTCGTCCAGAAATTTCTAAAGAGCTACCCGGGTCTGGACTGCCTGCTGAGGAAGGCTCGAGGTCTGAGCTCACACTTCCACCATTCGCACCCTGCTTTGTCCCGCCTGGCTGCGTTGCGGCGTCAGCTCGGCCTCCCCGTCAACCATCTCATTGTTGACGTGGCAACACGCTGGAATTCCACCCTCCACATGCTCCAGCGATTGTGGCAGCAGTGCAATGCCATTGCGCAGTACAAAGTAACACATGGCCTGACAAGCAGCGGTGCGGACCTCGCGGTGTTGAGCCACCGAGAGTGGGGCGGTGAAAGAGCTCGGGCACCACCCCTTGGCCATTTTTTTAAGAACCACCAAAATGGGGTCAGTGCGGACAATCCCCTTGTCAGAAATGACAGTGGTGATCTTATTTTCGGGAACGCCTTGGACACTCCCAAAAAGCGGGTCCCCCCCGCGTTTGGAGGAGGAACGGCAAAAGATGGGGACATGGGCCTTTCTCTCCCGTCGAATCCAAAAGGCCCAAAACAGTTTTAAAAATTTTATGGGGTTTTTCATTAGGGCGGGGGGGTTTGGGGGGTTCCGGGGCAAGTGCAAGGTGCGCCTCAGCTCTCAGGGGCATCATCTGGGGCAAGTCGGGCTGTGTTAAAGTGTGCCGGAGGAACGGGGGAAAGGGGGGAGGTATTCCAAAGACCCCCAACTTACCGACGTCCCCCCTTTTGGAACGGGGTTTGGAAACGGATTTGGGGCGGAAAAAGGATGAAAGGAAGATCTTTTTGCTATGCCGCCTTAAAACCCCAGGGGCTTAGGAAATAAAGGGCCCTCCATCTCTCACATGATGCAGGGAATGCCCCATTTCCTCCAACATGACCTTTGCTTTAAAGGGCCCATCAAAAGGGAACAACATTTTACTGGTGGCCACCCTCCTCGACCCCGGGTTAAAACAAAATTTCAGCATTTTCCTTCCACCCACTAAAATAGAGAAAAAGGGCGGGAATTAGAGATCGTGCTGAATTTATCAACTGGAGACATCTGTTGCATCTGCTTTACGGTTTCCCCCAAAAGTCCGGGTAGCAACTCACAACGGTTTTAACCCGCAGAGAAACTCCAAGTAGCTGGGCAGCAGCATCAGGGGATTGTGGCAAAAAGCCTAAAAGGGGGCCCTCTGGGGAATCTTTATTTACCACCTCACCCAAAGCAAGTAATGCAGGCAACACATAAAGACACACAAAAACCGGCTTTTAAAATTTATTGGGGCAAAGACAAAACTGCCCTCCAACACTGGGGGTTTTTGGATTTTCCGGACCCAATCAACTTCCGGGAAACCCAAAAAAGATAAATTTTCCCCAGCCGCTGGCCCGCCATAGAGGTGTTTTCCTGCCCCCCCCAGCTACATCATATCTGACGGGGGGAAACCTTTAGCACAGCGGGGGGAGTCATTAAAAGATAAACCATCCCCCCTTTTTCCCAGATAATGTTGATCGCTTGACTTTCATTAAGATGAAAACAGGCATGGATCTCTTTATTTATGTTGGGGGCCCCCAAAGGGCCCAGTTCACCGATTTGTTTCCGGTCCCAATTCACAATTTTCCCCTTTAAAAAGAAAAGGTCCTTTAAAAAAAAAAAAATTTTTAAAAGATCATTTTTTACTGCAAATTTTTTTTTCTCAGTTCCCAAAAGGTCATTTTGCGGGTTTTTCGGTAAGGAGACTGTAAAAAACACCAAGGTTTTATGAAAAAAAAACCCCGGGTTTCCCTTTACTCATTTTTTCTTTAAAATTTTTTTTCCGGGCCCAAAGGTTTTGGGGTCCCCTGGTGTATAGATAAAAGCTAAATCATGGGCCTTTGGGAAAAAACAAATTTGGGGTTCCCAAGTGTCATTTCTCCCTCACCCTTTTTTAAAAGTTTCTGAGAAGTCATTTTTAAAAATTTTTTTGGGGCCAAACTGCTTTTGAAATGCAGCTATACACATGTCCCATTTTAAAAAAAGTGGTTTCTAACAGACTTTGTTCTTACAATTGTCAAGAGTGGCCAAAGGGTCATTTTTTAAATTTTTTTGGGGGGGTTTTCGTAAATACAGCTAAACAAAAGGTCCTATTTCCAAAAAATGTGGTTTTTTTCACAACATTGTTTCTTCACCAAAATTTTCAACATGGCTCAAGGGGATGTTTTAAATTATGGGCATGGTGGGGGCCCAAAAAAAGGAAAAGGTAGGACACTGTTTAAAGGGGCACATATTCAAAATGACTTGTTTTTTGCAAGATTTTTAAAATAGCTCAATCCCTTTAATAACAACCCATTTAATACAAAAAAAAAAGAAACAAAGAGTTGTGGGATTCCATCCTATTTTAAAAAAATGTTTTTCTAGAATTTAAAATACAAAAAAAATTTCTTACAAAATAATATACAAATATTCCTCGAATTGTACAAGGGGGGTAAGGAAACTTAAACAGATGTCGGTTATTCAAACGAGAAAAAACGAGAAAAATAAAGCCAAGAAAAAGGGCCCCTGGGTGAAACAGGAGCGTCAACCACCAGCATTTTCAAGTGAAGCTCAATTGGTCCGCACTCATTCGGAGGGGCAAGCGCTCTCGTAGAGGCAGAAATTTCTAAAGCGCTACCCAGGTCTTGACTGTGTACTGAGGAAGGTTGGAGGTCTTAGCGCACACTTCCGCTTCCACACTCTGCTTAAAGCACTTCTGTTTTTCATTGCTGCGCCCATAAGGGAATTTTTTGCCGTGTTAAGGGTTTGACGGAGACGGCCAGCCTGGGCTCTCACCACACCCATTTAACTCGACCCTGCAGCTGAACCTGCGTGTTTAATAGATGAGGGACCCACCCTTGCTCTCACCACACCCACTGTAAGTCCGGGCCCTGCCAGCTCAACCTGCGTAAATCCACGTTTTACCCTCACCCCCTTGATCATAATTTTCATCCAACCCACTTGACAGTAGAATGCAGGATTTTAGACAGGCCTTGTTGACCTACTGCGGACATCTGTTTCATTTGCTTCACATTCTAATGTCACGGTAGAACAATGTCACCAGAAGAATGGTAAGTAGCTCTAGCAGCAGTGTCACAATCCCGGACGTAGAAGTGAAGCCACGCCAGGGAGCGGAGTCTAAGAAGGTCCCCGTTTTTCACCAACCCGCCGCAAAACGGGATGACTTTCTGCATCGGGAGTCACCAAATCGCTACCCTGACCCGGACTTGCTTCGGAGGAGCACGAGGTTTGCGGTAGGTACCAACATCATAAAAAAGACCAGCTCTAGTCGGGACAGGCAGAAAGTCAGGACAGGCGGCCTTTGGTTCGTGGCGTGGACACCCGAAGGTCAGGGAAGGCGGCAAAATCGTGGGGCAGAGACGGGAACAAATTTTACGGGACAGAGATCAGAAATAACAAATGGGCGCTTTCTCAAAAGGCAAGCACTAACGATCCGGCAGGGATTGGGGGGAAGCACCCGGAATTGGAGGCAATGCCCGGCAATTAGCCAATTACCAGTTCACTGGCCCTTTAAATTTTACAGTGCCGGCGCGCCCTAGAGCAAGGACCGCGCAATGGGCACAGAGGCTGCGGGGGACCAGGACGCGGCCAGGTTAGTACTGGCGTGCAGGAGGACGAGTGTGCCCGTCGCCCAACACCCGGGCAGCGGCAGCACTCGTCCCGGTAGCGGAGGCAGGGGCAGAGCCGCGGCGGTGCCCGCAGCTGGAGTAGCGAGCTGCGGCGCCGTTCGCAACAAGCAGCAGTAATGGAAAACGAGTTGTTTTTAATATAGTTTATTTCTTATTGAGAAATTTTCTGCTGATGGTCCATAAGGGCACCTGTGCAGGTTTTTGGGTCATGCTGCGGTCCGGGGACATGGATAGTCAATGTCCAGTTCAACTAAAACGGTGGTTGAAAGATTCCTTTTTCCGGCACTTTTTAATCTGTGGGTCAGACAGGTTTAATGGTCATACTGCGGTCCAGGACAGCTATAGTCAATGTCTAGTTCAACTAAAATGGTGTTTCAAAGACTCCTTTTCCTGGCACTTTTTTAATCTGGGGGTCATGCAGGTTTGGGGCTCATGCTGTGGCCCAGGACAGGTATAGTCAATGTCCAGTTCAACTAAAATGGTGGTTCAAAGACTCCTTTTTCCGGCACTTTTTAATCTGTGGGTCAGACAGGTTTAATGGTCATACTGCAGTCCAGGACAGGTATAGTCAATGTCCAGTTCAACTAAAATGGTGGTTGAAAGACTCCTTTTTCCGGCACTTTTTTAATCTGTGGGTCATGCAGGTTTGGGGCTCATGCTGTGGCCCAGGACAGGTATAGTCAATGTCCAGTCCAACTAAAGTGGTGGTTCAAAGACTCCTTTTTCCGGCACTTTTTAATCTGTGGGTCAGACAGGTTTTATGGGTCATGCTGCGGTACAGGACAGGTATAGTCAATATCGCTCATCACTAATCATTACTAGTTCATAGGCGATAGGCGCATAACATACACTAGTAATGATATGTTATGCGCCTCTGTGCGCTATACGCCTCGATAGGCGCATTACATACACGACCAATGATATTCTATGTGTTGCAATTTGCGCATTATGTTTACTATGCAAGGGATACCTGACGCCAGATTTTTGAGAGCATCGTACTTTCAGGCTCACTTTACACTGATTTAATGCGCCTAAAAACTATTAAAATAGCGTGACGAACGAAATGTAGAATGTGAACATTTACTCAAACGAGCAGTAACATTTTCGGTTCGGCTCAAGTTAAAAAGCACCCTCACTAATGCAGTTTCTGCCTCTGTAAGCCAGTGTCAGATGTAGTGACGTGTCCATAATCCAGAAATTTGTCCCATGTTTGTGTGAAGTCTCACAACAATCACTGGCAGCATCAAAACAAAGGTGCAGCACAGTGCTGGTGTCACGTCAAGGGGGGTACAGTGAGCCCTGACTGGAACCCAGCCCACTTTCCCTGCCTACTTGACGTGCTGCCCTAGGCGGCAGATGTCAACTGGGCGACAGTCCCTGCGCTGCTAGAGTGCGGGGGGCCGTCAGGAGGAAGAAAAGTCAAACAGTCCGGGTCAATATCAAATCAGGAACGCCAAGCCACAGATCAGAACCAGAGGGATAAACGTAAACAAGCCGAGGTCAAATTAGAAGACAAGCCGGAGTCAGGGGAACAAGTTGAGGTCAGGTACACGGAAGAGCAATAACAAACAATATCACAAGAAACACAAGGCAGCCAGGAAATTTCACAGGCGCCTCACTCAGCTAGCAGGGAGTTTAAATGTGTTTCCTGGATACCGCCCCTGTAGCTGATTGGAGCGGCCTCCGGGTCCTCCCATTGGCTGGTGCAACACGCCCCCTGTCAGGAGTGGCTGGACCTCTGTCACTCACACAGCTCCCAGCAGACTGTCTATCAAGGTGGGGTCGCTGATCAGCTGCTGCAGATTCTTCCTCCCTGCAAGCCGAGCGCTGCCCAGCCCTGACAGCTGGGCAATTTAAGAAAATTGACACATGATTTTTTA
>JAODAL010063558.1:0-19180 GCA_025379985.1 Phyllomedusa bahiana
CTGACCTCATGCTGCTGCTGTGGCTGCTCCCCTGCCCTACACACGTGTCATTGTGACTTGTGGCCTACTCCTCTTTTTGCCCCCTCCAGAATGATGTTGCCAACTGAGTCTCAGCTTGTTTTTTCCAGCTTTCGCTGCCATGACTTTTTTCAGGCTACATTCCGCTTCAGTTTTTTGGTCGGGTTTCCCCTCTTAAGTGCCCAGGGCATTTTATAGTGGAGAAAATTCTAAGAGGGCGGCAGTCATGCGTTGTCATACTAAAACATAACATTTGTATAAGACCAAACCAAGCTCCCTCTGCATATTTAAGCATGGCACAACGTTCTACAGCACCCTGCAGGCTCTGTGCAGCCTGGAAATAGCTGTTTTTTAATTCGGACCGAAACAAATTTTATAGGGAAATTCGGCGAAGTCACCGAATCGAATTTTTGAGAACTTCGCCCATCTCTAAATACAGTAGGAAAAATTGAAATAATGGCGCAGAAAAAGCAGTCTGTAGTTCTATCCAATACAACACTATCAGGATTGAGTGGATTACTTGAATTTAAAATTCCCTAATACAACAGGAGAAATTGAAATAATGGCGCAGAAAAAGGGTCTGTATTTCTATCCCAAACACACTATCAGGATTGAGTGGATTACTTAAATTTAAAATTCCCTAATACAACAGGATAAATTGAAATAATGAGATCTGTCTAGCATCAGCAGCAGCAGGGACACTGTTATTCCAAGAGACACAACAAGAGGACTGTGAGGAGCGCAGGTGCAGTCCTTACTTATAGTTATGTGACGTCACAGAATCCCGCCGGTCTCTGATTAGCTTCATTTCTCCACATGTCGTTGAGGGTCCTCCTTTCTTTCTCACAGAGTTCGTTGCCCCATGTAACGCCATGTGCTTGCGGCCATTTTACAAAAAAAAAGACGTTTCGTTCCATAAACTTCGGCTTCGTGCAGAACCGAAGTTTTCCTGAAATTCTAAATGAATTCCACTTCGTTAGAATCAATTCGCCCATCTCTACATATAGTCTGTTATTTGTTATTTGTTGTCCATACAATAAATTATATGTAGAATGCATTAAAACACCCCAAATCATCAGGATGAGGGATCATCTCTGGATTGCTGGTAGGAGTAATAGTGGTCATCTTTATGCATTACCTATCTGTATTTATGTTTCAGAGCTTAACATCTGCAATTATCCAGTGCAGACCTTATGATTTGACAGGCAATCTACTCTGTTCCCTTATAGATTCTTAGAGATATGCTTTTGTTGGTTAATAATCCTACTATTTAGAATTTTTGATATTGCATTGTGTGATACTTGAAATTAGTATTCGTCTTATCGCTCTGTTGCTGTATTGTTGTATTGGAGACATTTGTTCAGGTGTTAATTGGTGATAATCTTTATATCTGAAGTGCTAGTGTTATATTTTCATTCTGCTTAGTTCCTATTTCAATAATTATGCAGAAGGTTCTTGTACACTAAGCTGCTTTGATATTTCAGTTATTCTCGATCAGGCTGTTGTTATTTAAAATGCTGCCACATATTGTTTTTCTGCAGATGAAACTATGTCTGCATACAGCCCACAATGGCAAACTCATATGGTCATTTGGAGAAAGCTGTAGCTATCTGTGGCTGCAGTTTTGTCCATACATTGCTACAGGACCATTTGGCCCTACCTAAATGGAAGTAAATTATTTTAGTTAATAGCATGTATTTTTTTCAAAGCAAATAGAGGAAAAAACTTTGAAATAACTAAATGTTGAGAAGCACATTATGGAATGAGCTTGCAGATTGCATCTCTAAAATACTAGCACTTTCATATAGCATTATTTTGTTTAGTTATTTACGTCGGTATTTCTAAGCCAAAACTAGAAAGAGAATCTACATAGAAAAAAATTATAACAAAAGGGTTTTTACGTCTTAATTTTTTTGGGAATGGTTACTGTCTTTTACTTACAAATGCTTATGCAAAATAATGAACAAAATATTGGCATGTAAAATGCATAAGTACCTGAAAATTGTTCTAATGAAAACTACAAGTGGCCCCACAAAAAATAAGTACTCATATAGCTACATTGCAGAAAAATTTAAATGTTATAGTTCTTCAAATGTGGCAATATAGAAACATATTTTGTAGGTGCTTTTATTTTGCAAGTGTAGTAATTTCATTACTGCCACAATTATATATAAGAAAATTATTTAGACCATAATGATAATATAAGTTTAAAAAGCAAAACAGAAACAATGTCGGAATAAGTGTATTTTCACATGGTATATTGTGGCACTGTACGCACAGCAATACACGATGGCCAGTGCATACTTCTAAAGCGTGGGGGGGGCCAACCCCATCCCCTTCTATTATCCAAGGCACGTAAACACTAGGAAGAAGTAACAGGTCACTTTCTCCCGGTGTACAATATGCGCAGATTGTACAACTGGGAACTTCTGCTGCTTGCGGTTGTCGCTAAATTTTCTGCCCCATTTTATGGACCACACCCAAAATTTTCATGCTATGCCTCCTTTTACAGGCCCCTCCTTGCAATCCTAAATTATATTTCTCACTCAAAAAAAATTATATTTTTACTTTTCTGTCCAATTAGCCTTGTGAGGGTTTAATATTTGCAGGATAAGTTTATGACGAAAAAGTAGCTCTCCCCCCATCAGCACACATACAATATCCGTCTCCAAGTTTCCCTTGGTCACGCACCTCGCCACTTTCTAAAATAAACAACCTATAAAAACGAAAGAAAGTAAAAGTGAATCCCTCGAATCACATGGGTCAGGACAGGATGTACTCCTTTTTTAAAATCGGGGGACAATGCTGTCCTATAAAACCCCCATATAAATACAAATAGCCATATGGGGCCACCAGGGTAAGACACCAGCTTAGGTCACCAACACATGACAGTGAATTCAATACACCAATCAAACACAGAAGCAAAATAACCATTGACATACAGGAACTCCCTGGGGACGTCTTCTCTGATGAGTCATTCTTTGATGAGAGTTATTCTTTTTCCCCCTTTTTCCCCAAACTCAAGCTTCAAATGATTTTTAACCCAGATCATCCCAACAGAATTTGCCACACAAACATCTTTCTCATTTTCCTCTGTACAACCGCCTCATACACAGCTAAAAAAATAGAAATAATTACCTCCTTGTGCAAGTGGATGGCTTTGAATCTTTTGTTTGTAAACCTCTTATTATTCTTGTCTTTTGTACCCATAGATCAGGTATTCCCCCCCCCCCCAATAAGTAAACAGATTGGTGGAGCCCATTTTATGTAGGTATACTCCAATTAGGCAGGTAAGTATATAGGTCCCATATTAAATTGTGTAAGTATATAGGCTCCCCCATTAGGTAGGAAGGTATAAAGACCTTTCACAAGATAGATATGTATATAGGCCCTCTCATTAAATAGTTGGATATTAATGTTGACCCTCCATTAGTAGGTAAATAGACCCCCCATTCCTGTGGAACCCCCTTTCACTATCAGGGCAGGTTCTCGGGAGCAAAAAGGCCTTTTGACATTTTGGGAAAATTTCCTTGTATTTTCTCTGCCCAACATCCTCCGGTAAAAGAGTACAGATGTGGGGGAAATTTTTATGTCCCTTTTTCAGGGTCCCCCCCGGAGGGGCATTCTTTTGTGCCTGACCACAGAACTGTCTTCTGTGGACAGGTTCTTTTTTCCCCCCCATAGGCATACTTTTTGATTTCCTGTAGGGAAAAACTGTAGCCCGAACTCACTACCACCTTGAGGCAGGGTAAAATGATCGTGAAGGAGTATTGCTTCAAATTTCGTCGATGGTATGTTCCGTCAGTGTGGAACGACCCAGCTCTCAGTTGGTAATTTAGTTTAGGTTAGGGCTAGCTGATCATGTTAAGTAAATGTTGATGGCTTAAAACCCACCCAGGTTTTTTTTTGATGAGGTGTTGGCCCGGGTGTTTTTTGCAGATTTTTGGAAGAATCGGGAAAAAGGTTTTTGCTCCGTTTTTGCTCCCCTGTCACCCCGGGGGGTCCGATATTTCGAAATGCTTGGGGAGATGGGAACTTTATCCGGGAGTGCCCCAAAAAAAGACCAGCCTACTGCAGAAAACTCCAGCGCTTAGGTGACTTGCAGGAAAGTTATCTAGGCGAACAGGTATTTCCTATTGTAACAAAAAAGTTGTTGCTCCCAGTAAAAATCTCATTTTCTATGTCTAGTTCTAGGAATGCTGTTGTAGATTCTGGGTCAGCTTCCAATTTTGCAGATGAATCCTTTGCCAAGCATCTGGGCCTACCTTGGAGGCCTGTATCTGAATCCTTGCAGGTTGTAGCTATTGATTGTACACTACTGGTTAAGGGCACAACCCAACATTGCACTCCTGAGCTCGAAATGTTGGTAGCATCAATACATACTGAAAAATGTATTCTATTTATCATGGAGGGGTTGCCTGCGGATGGGATTTTGGGGTTGCCCTGGCTGTAGAAACACAACCATGTGCTTGACTGGAATTCTGGAGAATTAATTAGGTGGGAACAGCAGTGCTTTAACAATTGTCTCCCTCTGATACTTGAAAAAGCAGAGGTAGAACAGATTACCATTTTTATTTGTGATTTTGCTGAATTTTTTTTTTCTTAGATACAGTCAGAGATGTTACCCCTTCATAGATCCTCTGACTGTGCCATTGACTTATCGCCTGGAGTGAAATTTACTAAAGGGAGGATATACAATCCGTCTAGTCTGGAGAGACTTGCCATGGAGCATTACATTGCAGATTACCAGGAACTTAATAAGATAACGGTAAAAAAATAATACCCTTTACCTTTGATTCAGGATCTGATCAATCAAATCCAGGAGGTAATGTGGTTTTCGAAGCTGGACCTAAGAGTAGCCTGTAACCTTATTCATATCAGAGAAAGGGATGAGGGGAAAACCACTTTTATTACTCCTGAGGGCCATTTTGAATATCTGGTTATGTCATTTGGGTTGTGTAATGCTCCCACAGTCTTCCAGAACCTGGAAAATGATGTTTTCTGAGAACTCATTGGCTGTTTTATGGTTGTTTATCTGGATGACATTTTAATCTTCTCTGAAAATTGGTTGTTGCATGTTAAACACGTGCGACAGGTCTTACAAATCTTAAAAGAAAATAATTAATTTGTCAAACTTGAGAAATGTGTTTTCAGGGTGCAGGAGGTATCTTTCCTAAGGTATATACTCCTAACTCATTTCGTATGGACCCAAGTAAAATTCAATCAATTCTCGACTGGGTCCGCCCTTCCTCCCTAAAGGCCCTACAGTGATTCCTAGAGTTTGCTAATTATTGATGGAAATGTATTTGTAATTTTTCTGTTTAAGTTCAGCCAAAGAAAAACTTAAGCAGTGTTTTGTATCAGCTCCAGTTTTGGTTCAAGCAGATCATACTAAACCTTTCGTCATCGAGGTTGATGCTAACTAATCTTCGCCCTTGTGCCTTCTTTTCACATACATTTTCCTCTGCGGAAAGGAATTATGAAGTTGGGAACCAAGAGTTGTTGATTATTAAGTGGGCCTTCAAGGAATGGCGCCTAACACCAGGTCACAGTCCTTGCTGATCATTAGAACATCAATTAAGAGAATGTTAAAAGGTTGAACCCACATCAGGCATGTTGGACACTATTTTTTTACCCGCATTAACTTTGTTGTTACATAGTTCATCTGGTATCTCACCATTTTATTGCAATTATGGTTTTCACCCGAGTCATTCTCCAGTGCTACTGTGAGGAACCGGTCACGGGCACACAAATAGACATCGATTGAGTGAGGCCCTGACGCTGTTCACAACCCACTGTCCCTGCCTTTTGGGGGTGCCCATCTCCTTAACAGATCAGTCCCAACCAAAGACTGCGAGATACACTAAGTAGGTGAATACACAAGACGCAGACAAAACAAATGCTAAACACAATAACAGAAGGTCCAACTAACTAGGTCAGAAACAGTTGGGAGAAGCAATACAGAATAATTAAAGTAGAGGAATAGCCGGTAACAATAGCCAAGGTCAGGTAACAGGTAATGCAAGAAAGAGTCCACAGTATAATAGTGTGAATTCACAGCATCAATATCTTCTTTTTCTCATATTTTTTATTATCACATACATACAAAACATTATTTCAACAGCACTTTAAAGCATCAAAGATCTCCATTCCATAGTAAATAAAAAGGCAAGAAAGAGTAACAAGCTAGCTTACAGGCACAAAGGTAATCAGTAGAGCAGGCAAGGAGAAATAGCACAAGAACCCTTTTATAACAGACCAGAGAACAAAAAACAGAGGTGACAGGTGGAAGCAACAAAAGACTGGGTTGGAATACAAGGCTGTCAATCAAAAAGACTTGCAAGGAAATAAGTTAACTAGCTGAGTGTTGGAGGACACTGACTATGGGCGTTGGCCAGGAATCAATTAACAGAGCAGAGTATGATAATGTTCACACTGGTGAAAACAAATAAAAAAAAACTACGGCTGAAACCACAGTTTTTGCTGTAATGGCTGTGACTGACGACCAGAGCTCAAAGCTGGGGGTCTGTCAGGCACAATCATGACAACTACTTCTGATCACAGCGTGGTGGATGTTATCGCCAATTATCTGTGCAGTCTGGGCCGAAGTTCAGAAGAACTTGGTTAATGCCCAGAATATCCCCAAAAAAAAATAGTGACAGAAGGCATTTTTGTTCTAGAGGATTTGCTGTTGGGGATAAGGTATGGTTGTCCACCCAAAATCTTTGTTTAAAGTTCCCTCTAGTAAATTTGCTCCGCGATTTATAGGTCCATATGTGGTTCAAGAGGTGGTGTATCCAGTGGCCTACAATCTCAAATTACCTTCTTGCCTTTGCATACAAAATGTATTTCATCACTCACTCCTGAAAAGGTACATACCGTCTTTGTCCTCTGAACCACCACCTCCTTTTAGTATTGAGGGTTGGAGTATGAAGTTGCCCGAATCGTAGATTCCCACTTAGTTCAGAGGTCTTTGCAATACTTGGTTCACTGGAAGGGATATGGTCCTGAGGAGAGGTCGTGGGTTCCGGCTAGATCCATCCATTCCAAGTTCCTGAACAAGGAATTCCACAACTCTCACCCAGACAAACCCAGACCAGAGAATTGTCCAGTGGCCCCTCCTAAAAGGGTGGGGGGACTGTCAGTATGCATTTACCTGCTCAGCTTCCAGTGTCTAGGGAGCAATGCTCTGCACCTGCATCAACTGGTTTGGGTCCACACTCAGAGAAATGGTCTGCTGGAGATCCTTTGTTTGACAGGTCTCCAGCTACTCGGCATAGAGGGTGCATCACATGAGCCAATAGGAGGGCCGGAGAATGCTCCAAACAGCTGTGGGGGCATCGTCTGGGCACTTCATTTAAACCTGCTGATATATCCAGGCTTTGCCTGTGATATTTCCTGGTTGTGTATACTTACCTGTCTTTTGCTAGTTTGCTTCTCCAGTTCTCCTGACCTCGGCTTGTTTCCTGACCTCGGCTTGCTTCCTGATTTGGTACCTTGCTCCCAACTGTGTTCTGACCCTTTGGCGCGTTTTCCATTTACTCTACTTTGTTTCTGATTTGTGTCCTGACGTATCCGTTCGGTTACTGACCTGGACTTATCGACTAATCTTCCACCTGAGAGCCCCTGCACTTACTAGTGTAGGGACTGCCGACCAGTTGGGTTCTTACATCTAGAGCAGCACATCAAGCAGACAGGGACAGTGGGCTGGGCTCCAGTTAGAGCTCACTGTACCTCCCTTGTTGTGACAGCTGGCCAGCAGTGCTTAAAACAGGCACAATAACTATATGTAAAATTATAGGGTTGGCAATTTACAGAGTCAGTGTGAAAAGTATAATTAAAACAACACTAGTTTTAGAAGAACCACTCACCCAACTTCTATACATGAGGGGGTGGTTGCTGGTATTATAATTGCATATAGATAAAGATGCCATTAATGCAGATACGAGCTACTGCTCAGCATTTACCTGCACCTGTTTATCTTTCCCAAGTAGCAAAGGGGCCTGTGTTGCATCCTACTGGGTTCAGTCTCTAGCCAAGCCATTGAGCTCTAAGTATGGCCTTTGTTGTGTTTTTTTCCATCATCCAAACAGAAAAATGAAAATAACGGCAGTGTCAGATCCATTTGATGTTGGACACCAACAGCATCCACTATGTAAAAAGGAAAAATAGGGTTGCATGCTGCGCTATTATTTCTGTCATTTCTGGATGGAATCTACAATGGAGCTTTCTAACCGAACATCTGAACCAGATATAAACAGGACATACCTGTCGTTATAATCCTGCCTATGATGATAATGAGGGAACCTACCCTGTTTGCCCAAAAATAAGACTTGTAAGACTTATATTAATTTTTGCTCCTAAAGATGAACTACAGTAGATCTTATTTTCAGGTGATGTCTTATATTCCATGAACAAGAATTCACATTTAGTGCTGAACAAAAAAAAAAAACACATTTATTAAAATACTGTAGTCAAGTTATTATAAACGTCAGCATAACCAGGCAATAGCCAAATGCAATAAAAAATTTCTTGTGACTATTTCCATGTACAATCTATGTTACATTTACCGATCCCGAACAAAAAGCATCATTTATTCAAAGACTGGAATGTCATCATCTCCTGGATCATCAGAACTCTCACAACAATGATTTTCATGGGGAATTTCTTGTGACTCCATTTCTTTTTGAATCATTGGCCCCAATGTATCTTGTCTTGTTCCCTTAAATGAGCACCTCTTTGGCCTTCCACACAAGCTAAGACCTATCTAAATGATCTGCTAACACTAATATATGGGGCGGGGGAAGCTGTAGCAATGACTGTCGCTAGGTATTACTTTCAGGGCAGGCCCTGTATCTCCAAGCTTGAAAAAATTGCACTAAGTTTTATTTTTGGGAGATGTCTTATTTTCGGGAAAACAGGGTAGAAAGATGTTGGTCACTGTTATGCTGACAGATATAGCACATACATAATATACTAAAAAATACAGTAGCATACTCCACTGTGTAATTTTGATTTTAGCTGTGTCGTTTCCTCAGGCTCTTTCAGGAGACCACATAATTTGTCAGTCGCCAGGACTACAGGATGAGCAACATCATTTCAATGCTTCATGTACTGGAACATATGCTACCAAATTTGTCTGTTAATAGGACAGGAGAAGGGGTTACTACATATAACGGCCACAGGAGTCCGGGGGGGGCAATGGGCAGCCAGTGAAGGGATTGGCAGAGGGGAAAGGCAGAGGAGTAACGAGGAGAGGGGTGAATCAGGCTGGAAGAAGAGTTAAGTATGGATTGTAGGGGAGCGAGGGTGCTAGATGGGAGGCCATAGAGAAGGATGTTGCAATATTGTAGGCGTGAGATGACGAGGGCATGGACAAGCAATTTTGCACTTTTGAAGTGAAGGAATGAGCGGATTGGGGAGATATTTTTCAGGTGGAGGCAAGGGTAAGGGTTTGGATGTGTGATTTGAAAGGCCAGATTGGAGTCAAAGGTTATCCCAAGGTAGCGGACTTGTGGAGTCAGTGAGAGACTGCAGCAATTGGTAATGATAGAGAGATCTATTTGCGCCATCGTCCATCCTCCTACAGGTCTGACCGGGGGGTTCCTCAGCGCTCACGTACCACTGCCATGGCTGCGGTGGGAGGTTGGGGTTGTAAGAGCAGTACCAGCTCCACCTGCAGCAACCTGAGTCTAGAGTTGTTGATGTTTGTTGAAATGAGTGGTTTTTCTACTCAGATGACAGAAGAGGAGGAGAAGAAGCAGCCGGAGGAGGACAAGGCACATGACCCTGACACACCATGGCAGTGGCACCATACAGTGGAGATGGAGGCAGCGAGTCCCTCAAATTCACTTGTGCATATGGGGTAAAAATACACACACACCCTGTATATTACTCCAAATTACCCCACAATCAAGAGGTTAAATTAACCCTTGGGTATAAAATACCCTACAGAAAAACTAGATGGAATTTAGGCGTATATGGGGCAAAAAAAATATACACCCTGTATTTTACTCCAAATTACCCCACAAACAAGAGGCTTAATTAACCCTTTGGTATAAAATGCCCTACAGATAAACCACATGGAATTTAGGCGTATATGGGGACAAAAAAATACAGACACCCTGTATTTTACTCCAAATAACCTCACAATCAAGAGGCTTAATTAACACTTGGGTATAAAATACCCTACAGAAAAAACAGATGGAATTCAGGCATGTATGGGGCAGAAGTACACCCACCCTGGACTTTAGGGAGAATACCCCAAAAACTAAAACAAAATAATAACGCTGGTTGAGTAACAAGTGTGTATATGACACACACTTGTGAAGGTCACCCCAGTAGCTGAAAAAACGAGTTTCTTTTATAAAGAGTGCAATATAGTGCAGCAACAGCCCGATGCTTATTGACAGGAGTCACAGTGAGAAATGTGAGAATTTAAGATGGTGTCCGTGTTTATAGGGCTGTGATGTCACAGAAACCCGCTGGTTGCTGATTGGCTTCATGTCTGCACATGTCATTGAGGGTCCTCCTTTCTTCCTCCCAGAATTCTCTGCCCCATGTCACGCCATGTGCTATGGCCGTTTTATAAAAAAAAGATGCTTTGTTCTCGCGAAGTATCATAAACTTCGGCTTCGTGCAGAACCGAAGTATTCCTGAAATTCTAAACGACTTCCACTTCGTTAGAATCGATTCCCCCAACTCTAATAATGATGCATAAATATGGTTTTACACAATAACAACACATTTTTTAAGTGCTACCGAATAAAAAAAATATATATATTGGGTATCACTGTAATTGTATCACCCCACAGAGTAAAACTAACATGTCATTTATACTGTCCAGTTACTGGTGTAAAAAATTAAAATAAAGAATACTTTCAGGATTGCTGCATTTTTTCCATTCTACCTCCCAAAAAAGTTCAAAGCAATTAAAAAGTTATACCCCCACCCCAATGGCACCATGAAGAACGTCAACTCATCCCAAAAAAAGCAAGCCCCCTACTAGTGTTGAGCGATTACGTTGGCTATCGACATCGGGCGATAGTCGATAGTCGGCCACCATCGATAAGGTTTTTCGATAGTCGATAGTCGATCATCTCCGATGACCATTAAAGTTCTATGGAGAGCAAACAACACGATCTCATTCTTACACCCTACCACAGGGCTGGACAAGCTGGAATTATACAGCCACAACAGTCAAATGGATATGTGCTACATCTTAGGCACAACATCTTAGCTATAAAAGCCATAGAATAAAAAGTCACCATCCATTCACTATCCCTGTCTTGTACCAACACATCATGACCCTTAAACTCTGCATCAACCCACAAATTAAAATGCTACCCAGAAGCAAGTATATTTGAACCATCATATTACTTGAACTGGACATTGAATATCCCTGTCCTGGAACGGAGCAATGACCCAAAAAAACCTGCAAAGACCCCCCAGATTAAAAATTGCCGGAAGAAAAGTATCTTTGAAACCACACACATTTAGGATGAACTGGACAATTGACAAACCCTGTTCCTGGACCGCAGCAATGACCCTTAAACCTGTCTGACCCACAGATTAAAAAATGCGAAAAAGGAGTCTTTCAACCACAATCTATAGTTTCACTGAACAACTTGGACTAGAACTCTGTCCCTGGACCGCAGTATGACCAATAAACCTGTCTGACCCCCAGATTAAAAAGTGCCGAAAAGGAGTCTTTCAAACCACCATTTTAGTTTCACTGGACATTGACATATACCTTTCTGTGCCACAGCATGACCCATGGCCGGAGTTACAGTGGGGTGCGGTGAGAGCCCAGGCCTGGCGTCCGTCATCTATTAACACGCATGTTAAAATGCCCTTATTACGCAGCAAACGAAAACTGTCGTGCTGAAGCAGAGTGTGGGAAGCGGAAGTGTGGAGAACTCCACCTTCCTTCATACACAGTCAAACCTGGGTAGCGCTTGCCCCTCCGAAATTAGTGCGGACCAATTGAGCTTCACTTGGAAATACTGGTGGTTAACGCTCCTGTTAACACCCAGGTGCCTTTTTCCTTGGCATTCTTTTTCTCATTTAACTCAACGTGCTGAGGAAATGGTCTCTGTACTTTGTTTCTTTGGTCCTTGCTCCATACTCAATGTCCCTATGAATAACCTACATCTGATCAAGTTTTCCTGTACCTCCTCTTTGTACAATTCAGAGGAATTTTTTTAACCAGCTATGTTGTACATGCAAGTTTTTTAGTCGTTTTAATTCTAGAAAACACATTTTTAAAATAGGATGGAATCCCACATTTCTTTGTTTCTCTTTTTTTTATTATATTAAATGGTTTGTCTCAATACCGATTGATAGCTATGTTAAAGATCTTGCAAAAACAAGTCCATTTTGCAATATGTCCCTTTAACATGTCCTACCTAGTCCTTTCAGACAGCACCATCACCATTGAGCCACTCCTTGACAATTGTGAAGAACAAATGTCTGTTAGAAACAACATTTTTAAAATAGGACCTGTAGTATAGCTGCATGTAACAGCGAAATGCTCCCCAAAAATTCAAAACATGACCCATGAATCCACTTGGACAATTGTGAAGAACAAATGTCTGTTTAAAAACAACATTTTTTTATAATAGGACCTTTAGTATAGCTGCATGTCAACAGCAAAATGCCTCCAAAAATTCAATCATACCCTTGAGCCACTTGAGGACAATTGTGAATAACAAATGTCTGTTAGAAGCAACATTTTATTATAATAGGACCTGTAGTATAGCTGCATTTCAACAGCAAAAATGCCCCCAAAAATTCAAAACATGACCCATGAGCCACTTTTTGACAATTGTGAAAACAAAATGGCTATTAGAAACAACTTTTTTTAGAATATGACCTGTATTAATTGGCAGCATTTCAAAGCGGCATGACCCAAAAAATTATAATTATGACATCTCACCACTGTTAAAAATGTGAGGGAGAATGCCACTTAAAAGCCACATTTCAGTTCAAAGGACCATAATTATTGCTGTAACTCACAGCAACAAGAACCCCAAAAAATTTATAAATATACTTCTCATCCACTGTTAAAAATTGTGAGCAACATTACCCCAAAACCATTGACAAATGTGAAAAATTCTAGAAGATTAAGTGAGTAAAATGTAATATTGTTTTGTCATGAAACCTGGTGTCTTATACAGTCTCCTCACAGCCAAAACCAGCAAATGAACTGTTGGGAACTGAGAAAAAAAATTGCAGTAAGAAATTATCATTTTAAAATAAGATTTTCAAGAGGCCCATTTCTGTTTGGAGAGGAATGTGAAGAGGACCAGCACGAATCGTGACCTCGCAATGGGCCACAACATCATCAGAGATCCATCCCTGATCTCATCATGATGAAAGTCAAACGATCCACATTATCTGTGGAAAGCCAGATGCTTTGTCTGTAATGACTCATCCCGGCTGTGCTGAAGGGTCCGCTCAGAAAGGACACCAGGCTGCTGGGCAGACAACACCTCTATGCGTGCGAGCCAGCCGGACCAGTCGACCATTTTTGGATACCCAGAAGTCTATTGGGTCCGAACACATACAAAAACATCGTGTTGAGATGCAGATAAGTCGTGCACCATGATCTTAAGCTGGCTCTGGGTGTTGTAATGTGTGTGCCCCGCATTGCATGCGTTGGTGAGGTGGTAAATAAAGATTGCCAGAGGTCACCCATTAGGCTTCTGCCACCTTGACTGGCTGCTGCTGCTGCTGCACGGCTGCTGTCCAGCTACGGCTACTTGGCCACTTCTACTGCTGTCACTGGTCGCCTGGCTGTTCCACCCGTGACATTTGAAGAATGTGAAGCAACGCAACAGATTTCTCCATTGATCAATCCTGCAAGGTCTCCATTTTCCTTGCATTTTACTCTCTACTTTGGGGGTGGGTGGAAGAAAGTGCTGAGTTTTGTTTTTTACCTGGGGATCCAGGTGATGGTGGCCACCCAGTAACTGTTGTTCATTTTGATGGCCTTAATGAGGCGAGGATCAGTTGGAGAAATGGGAGCATCCAACACTCATGTGAGAAGATGTAGCCCTAATTCCCAAGCCTCTGGGTCGAGGGGCACAGCAAACTGATCTTCCTCATCTTCCTCCTCCCCTCAAATTCGCACCAACCTCTTTCCAAGGCAGGGACGCTCGGTAACAATCGTGACTCTAGGAATAACCACCTCTCCTCCTCCGCTGCCCTCTGGCAACAGCTTCAACACAAGGCCCTGACTTGCCTGAGATGAAGCACCCTGAAGCTGAAGCCCACCTCACTAGCTCTGGACCCCGAACCACTGCTAATGAAGACCGATGAAATTGTTAAACTGTCGGGCTAGTGATTAGACGGGGGGGGGGAGGGGTAGGGGGGTGGAGGAAAGGCTCTGTGTCTGCATCTGAGTCCGTCTCATCCTCCGTCACTAGCGGGGGGGGGACCTGTTGATTCAGAGTGTCCAACTATTCGTTCCAAACTAAGATCACCACAATGCTCATGCTGACAAGGGCAATTGTCCTCACTGACCATTTTTGGTGGCTTCTTCAAACTGGCAAGGATGGTGCAGAAGCTCTTTCACCTGCCTCCACTCTCGGTGTCCCACACCCCAGGTCCGCACCGCTGCTTGTCAGCCAAGTGATCACTTTCGAACTGCGTAATGGCATTGCTCTGCTGCCCACAATCACTGGAGCATGTGAGAGGGGAATTCCAGCGTGTTGCAACGCAACCAAGCGGAGCGAAGCAGGTGCGAAACCAGCGGAAGTGCGAACTACATGACCTCAAAGATCCTCTTCAGCAGGCAGTCCAGACCCTGTAGTCTTTAGCAATTTCTGGACGACCAGGTTCATAGACATGTGCCAGGCAAGGGAATTTTGCATCCAGCCCTACCGATCTTAAGGGCGCCAGCTGTTTTTCGCCCGTTATCCGCATACCACCTTGCCTGGCACAAGGTTCATGTCACCCCCCAGCGCTCGGCTCTCGTTGCGGAGAGCCCGTCCACAGCTCCTGACTCTGTGTGGTGACGGTCACCAAAGACAGATTAATTTCAAAACGGCTTTGGTTTCTTCTCCCTGGGGCACTTGTGAATGCCACCAGAGGACCTAGGGGGAAAGAGCCCCTGCACCATCCCTGCGACTTTGAAGAGCGAAGCGCCGAGCCTGAGCAGCCACCGTCACCCCCATACCATCCACCACAGCTAACCCAGTGAGCTGTCACAGAGATATAGCGGCCTTGGCCGTGCTTTACTAGTCCATGTGATCGGTGGTCAATGGACTTTCCGGCCACAGATGCAGACAAAGTGCTAGAAATTTTAGATGACCACGTGGCTGCAGGGCAGGGACGGACTTTTCTGCAAAGAAATGCTGCCGGCAACAGGTATTGAGGGGGCAGGCAAAGCCCAAGTACGTGGCGGAACCCATCTGTGTCCACCAGACGGAAAGTCACATTTCCGAAGTCCAAAAGCCTGGCAATGCCGACATCATGCTTTTGGATTTGGGATTGTTTGGGTAAGTGTTTCTTCTTTTCTTCCTGCTATCCCAAACCTGGATAGACAGAATGCTGCTGCTAGACTTCCACTGTACGCTGCAGGTCGTCAAACTGCGAAGGAGAAGGGGTAGGATGGGTCTCTGGTGTGTGCTGGTGGTACTTGGGCGACGGTGGAGGCATGAAGCGAGCTGAACCTGATCATGACGTAGATATACATGGGCAGCTGAGAACGCTTGTGGTGGCGGGGGAGGAGGAGGCGGAGACAGAGGGTGTGACAGTGGTTGGAGGCCCGGCAATCAGTCTGGCCATTTTTTGGCCAAGTGTTCCCTTCCATTTCAACTCATGCATTCGCTGCATGTAGACCTAACATGTTGGTGGTGGTTTAACCACTTAAGGTACTTGCCTCTTCTTATGCGTTAACACGTCAAATGCGGCATATGACATCGCCTGGGTTAATCAGAGCATGCTCAAAGAAGGCCCAGCTTGAGAGTCCTGGACCTTTTTACGTCGAATAAGCGAGGAGCAGGGTTTGAGCTGGACCGAGCTGGCGGAATCATATCAGCGGACCTCTGGCCGACCCCCCGCCCTCTCACACACCCCCCCCTCTCCCTTTTTGAGGGCGGAACCCGTACAGACACCTACCCCATCGTCTTCCTCCTCGTCATGATGAAGCCGCTCGCAGCAAATTCTGCGGAAAGACCACGATGGAATCCCAATGTCGTCATCATCTCATCATCAAACACAGGGGACTTGGCCCTCCTTTAAATTTCTGCATCCAGAACGGGGGGCCTACAAAACAAGAGGCCTGCAAGGCTTGCCGACCCCCCCGGGATTTTGGCCCCATTGACCGCCCCTTCTCCTCCCAATGATGGCAAACATAAATGGGGACAAGCGACTAAATCATCCTCGATCTTTTTTCATTCCTTCTGACCCCCCAAAAACATTTGTTCCCCAAAAAGGTCCCCCCCATGACAATAAAATTTTCCACGTGGTGGTAACCCCGTTTTACATTTGGGGTGCTTTTATGTTGGAAAAGGATGCTGATGATGCTGATGACGGGCATTTTTTGGCTGTGACTGGGGGGGAAAGAGGGGGTAAAAATGCCAGGGTGCCAAAGGTTTTCAAAAAACCACTGAAGGGCCCAATTTGGGGAAAGCTGTTTTTTTGTTACTGAGATTCACAGGGCCCTGAACCCCGGATGAAAAAGCCGGGCAGTCCCCGTAACTGACGAACCCTGGCATTCGTGTTTTTCACCAAACACTGGGAAAAAGCACCTTCTCTCGTACCTTTTACCTCCCTTTTTGCTAAAACCCCCCCCTTTGCTTTGCTTCCAAAACCTTCATTTTGCCCCCATGTTCAGAAATATAAAAATTTGAGAAGGGAAAAAGGGAAAAGTTTTGGAAAGTCCTCTTAAAAAAAAGACCGGCAAAACACAAACTAAAATTTTCCCCCAAAACCCCACTAATCCCAAAAAAAATTCTGGATTTAAATTTAAAAATGCAGGTTTTTTTTTATCAACAAATCTGGATGGCAAAAGTGCAAAAAAAACCATATCTGTTTTGTTTTTTTGTTTAAAACACGGTTTTTTTTTATTTGCAAACCCTTTTAATTCACCTGGGTGACATAAAATTGCTGTTTCAGATTTAACATGCAAGCTTTCGAAAAAAAACAAAGCTGTAGGCGCCAAAAATCCCCCAAAAAACGTATCTGTTATGTTTTTTCGTAAAAATACACGGGATTTTTTTGCACCTTTTAATTCACCTGTGGTGCCCATAAAATTTGCTTTTTTTAAATATACTTTCCAAAGCTTCCCCAATGAAAAAAAGCCCGTAGTGCGCCAAATCCCAAAAAAAAACATCTGTTTTTGTTTTCGTATAATACGCGGTATTTTTTGGGACCTTTCAATTCAAACCGTGGTGACTATAAAAAATTTTTGTTTTCAGATTTTCGTGCAAAACTTCCTCAATGAACAAAGCTTTTATTGCGCCAAAGTCAAAAAACCCCCCCGTATCTGAAATGTATTTTTGAATAATAAAATGTATTTTTTTTTCACCTTTCAATTAACCGTTTGGGACTATAAAATTTTCGGTTTTTTAAAATTTACTGCAAGCTGCGTCAATGAACAAAGCTGTATGCGCCAAAGGAAAAAAAAAAAGTAAAATTTTAAAATTTTCGTTTAAACCCGGGGATTTTTTTTGCACCTTTTTAATTCACCTGTGGTGACTAAAAAAATTGCTTTTTTTCAGATTTAAAGGGGCAAGCTGCGTCCAAAGAAAAAAAGCGTAGTGCGCCCCAAAATCAAAAAACACGTATCCCGGGAAAAGTATTCGGGGGGGAATAAAAAGGAATTTTTTTTGGCACCCATCAATTTACCTTGGGGGACTAAAAAAATTTTCATATTCCAAATTTAAATGCAAGGGGCCTCAATGAACAAAGCTTTTAGTGTGCCCAAAATGAAAAAAACACTTTTCTGTAAGGTATTCCCGGGTAATAAAAGGTAAAATTTTTTTCACCTAAAAAATTCACCATTTTGGGAAATACACAATTGCTGGGTTCAAATTTTTAAATGCAAGGGGCCTATCAACAAATCTGGAAAGGGGAAAAGTGGAAAAAAAAAACGTAACGTAAAAGTATTCCCGGGTAATTTAAAAGGGATTTTTTTTGGGACCTATCAATTCACCCCGTGGTGGCTACAAAATTGCTGTATTCAAATTTAACTGCAAAGTAGATATATCAACAAAGTGGCCTGGGCCCCAAAATGAAAAAACCCTATCTGAAAAGTATTTTGGATAAAAAAGGTATTTTTTGGGACCTATCAATTCACCTGTGGGGGACTAAAAATTCCAGTAAATTTTACATTTAAGTGCAAGGGCCCAATGAAAAAAGCTTTTAAATCGCCAAAGTGAAAAAATACGTAAACTGAAATGGTTTTTCGGGTAATAAAAGGTAATTTTTTTGGCACCTAACAATTCCCGTGGTGACTACAAAATTGCAGTAAAACACATTTAAGTGCCAAAAGGGCCTCAATGAACAAAGCTGTAGTGCCCAAAGGGCAAAAAAAAAAACGTATCTGAAAATTTTTTTTGGGTATTACAAGGGGATTTTGGCACCTATCAATCTGTTCTGACTTTTCCGGATTCAAAATTTTAAATACAAGGGGGATATATCAACAAAGGTGGGAAAGGGGGGAAAATTTAAAAAAGAACACCTACTGAAATGTTTACTGATAATTTAAAAATGGGGTTTTGCACTTAACAAAGAGACCGCAGTTACTAAAAAGAAGGGGTATCCTAAAATTCAGGCGCCCCAAAAACCAGGAAATAATTTTAAAAGAAACTGTTAAAAAATAAAGCTATTGCAATGTCACACTAAAATCTTGGTGAACTTTTTTCCAGTATTCCCTTTTTAGACTTGTCTGTTTTCGCCGCCGGGGACCCCCCCCCCCCCCCCCCGTGACTTTAAAAAGCGGGAATGCTCCTTTAAAATTCTCAAACCCAACTATAAAAAATCTTCCAATCCAATCTAACTAAATTGTAAGGGTCACAGCTAATATAGAGGTTTTTCTCTGTTAAAAAATAATAAATTTTGGGTGACTGTTTGGGCACAAGCAGAGCGCACGTCCTTTTTGCCGAGACGCTTTAGAACACTGAGGGTGAAAAAAAACGCTGTTCTATTTAAA
>JAODAL010063559.1:0-19178 GCA_025379985.1 Phyllomedusa bahiana
TAGGGGGGTACTAAAAGGGTCAGTATTGGGCCCTATCCTCTTCAACATTTTCATTAATGATCTTACACAGGGATTACACAGTAAAATATTGATCTTTGCAGACGATACTAAGCTCTGTAAAGTAATCAACACAATAGAGGATAATGTGTTATTGCAAAGGGATCTGGATAAGTTGGAGGCCTGGGCAGGGAAATGGCAGATGAGGTTTAACACTGATAAATGCAAGATTATGCACATGGGGGGGAAAAACCATTACATGATACATTTTAAAAATGGAAAAAGGCTGGGTAAAAGTGACATGCAGCAGGACTTGGGAATCCGGGTGGACAGTAAACTTAATTGTAGCAGCCATTCAGACAGCAGCTGTCAAGGCAAATGGGAAATCATGGGGTGCATTAAAAGGGGCATAGTTTCATAGTTTCATAGTTTGTAAGGCCGAAAAAAGACAAGACGTCCATCCAGTTCAGCCTGTTGTAGAGGCACATGATTAGAACATTATTCTCCCATTATACAAGTCACTGGTTAGACCACACATGGAATATTGTGTACAGTTTTGGGCACCAGTGCACAGGAAAGACATTGTAGAGCTTGAACAGGTACAAAGGCGGGCAACCAAAATAATAAAAGGATGGGGTGGACTACAATACCCAGAAAGATTAGCAAGATTGGGGTTATTTAGTTTGAGAGAAAAGACGGCTTCGGGGGACATAATAAATATGTTTAAAATACATCAAAGGTCAAAAATAGAGATCTCTCCCAAGATTTATTTATACCCAGGGCTGTATCTAGAACACGGGGGCATCATCTACGTCTTGAGGAACGAAAGTTTCTACATAAACATAGAAAGGGATTCTTTACTGTAAGAGCAGTGAGACTGTGGAATTCTATGCCAGAGGAAATTGTCATGGTGAATTCACTGACAGAGTTCAAAAAGGGTTTGGATGCGTTTCTGGAGCGTAATAACATAACAGGTTATAGTGTCTAGGATTCTGGAGGGGGGTCATTGATCCAGGGATTTTTTCGATTGCCATATTGGAGTCGGGAAGGAATTTTTCCCTAAAATGAGGACAATTTGCCTTCCTCTGGATCAACACCTTAGCACAACAGGCTGAACTGGATGGACGTCTCGTCTTTTTTCGGCTTTACAAACTATGAAACTATGAAACTTAGATGAATATGTATCCACATTGCTGTTATGCTACAGATTTTTTTCTGCAATCTATCTGACCTTTGTGCATTTACACATAGGGAAACTGGCTACTGTTTGCAGTTGAGATTTGCTTGGAGTCATTCTTTGCACTTATTTAACCCCTTAACGACCGCCCACTGTCTAGATGTCGGGCGGTGCAGGTCGTTCGTCTTCAGCGTTGTCTTTGACGTCGCTGGAGAAATCGGGGTTTGTGGCTGCGGCAGTGCTGAGAACAGAGCTGTACTTCACAGCCCTGTTGCAGCCTCTAATCGAAGGGCTTTCCCCTGCTCTTTTGGGTGATCAAGATTCCGGTGACCCAACATAGCCCGGAAAATAGCAGCTGCACAGTCAGTCCTGGGGACCTAGAATAGCTCCAGGGCTGTCTATGTAAGAAGCCAGTGATCAGGGCAGACTTTGTGGTGCTCTGATCGCTGCCTGTCGAACGAAGTGTAAAAAATATATAAAACAGTTATCCCTTCATGGGATAAAAAAAGTAAAAAAAAAATTAAAAGTGTAGATAAAAATAAATAAAACTAATAAAAATATTTGATAAAAAATTATTGTGCACATATTAGGTATCCACATGACCGTAATAAACTGTAGAATTAATATAACAAGTTATTAAGTGTGAAATGTGACTGGTGTAAATAAAATTTAAAAAAACAAAAAGGACAGCACAAGCTAGTGACAAGACGTGCTGTGTCCCTTATTTTGTAAGATGCAGCAGTTTCACAGTATTTAATGCTTAAATCTGGCAGTTTTCAGCCAGAAAAGTCCAGATTTTCGTGAAGAGAGTCTGTTTAATTCATGACCCACCCACCTGAATCTAGCCTCACCCACCTCACAATTGATTAATTTATTGCTTTGAATGGGTAGAAAAATGTGAATAACTGTCAGGTGGGTGGGGTTAACCATGAGTAGGTGGAGCTAACACATGCTCATGAAAGAACTGTCCTCACCATGGTAACTGTCAGGGTGGTGATGTCACAAACAGCCCCAGAAACTTTTCTTAGACTTGGGGCTGTCAGGGAAGCCATCGGAGCCCGCAATGGCAGCGTGTGGGCTCGGATGGTTACAGAGGGACTCCTCTCCCTCTGTCATTTCCTTAGCTGCCCTGGCCACGATCGCCCGCAGCAGCTAAGGAGTTAATCGGCGGCAAGCGAAGAAGACTTTGCTTGTTTCAAACCGCGCAGGGAGTCAGCTGTAATATACAGCTAACTTCATGTGATGATCACGAACGGAGCCTGCACGATCTCCAGGACGTAGCAGCATTTCCTATTGTGATAAATGACTTGCAAATTAATCAGGATGTGCCAGTAAGTCCTTTTTTGGGAAGCAGTTAAGGTTTTACACTGGTAAATATTGTGTCCTTTCTGATTCTCCCCTCCCCCCCTTTTTTCTAACATACCTGGCACATATTTTGGGTCCATCCCTTCTTACCAGTGGAAAGTACTTTGCCAGAGAATTTTTTTATTTTTATTTTATTACAATCAACCCCGCTGCCTTCCTGCGGACTCCTCCTCCACTAGGCACAATAGGCAGGGGGTAAATGTTGTGTTGGTGATATAACACACAACAAAATTGTTGAGGGAGTAGAGACCACAATTCACAGGCACAGTCCTGGAGGGGCATTACACCTGTCCCCCGGAACACATTGTGCAGTCTCAACTCCGTCCTCTGCACATCAGCCTCACTCATGCAACTCTTCAGGAGTTGCTGGGGATGAAGTTCAATGTGGTCATATTTCTAATGGTGGTTCTGTATTTTTACACGTCTGATCAATGCTGGATACATTTTACCTTAAATAAAGAGGTCAAATTGTCGGGCTGGTGTTGTGTAAATTGTATGTAAATTGTTTTTTTTTTGAGGGGGGAGTTTACCATGGTTATCAATGGAAGTGTATGTCACTGGGCTTGGTGTCAGTCAGTGTTTTTTTTTTTTTATCACCCCAAGGATGACACTAACCCACTTACTAATACCTAATGCACCAAGGATGTTGGGAAGAGCCAAGTTACCATCTGAAGTGGATCCTCTAATGAGATGGTCTGCTTCTGGGGCAGCTGATGGCTGCTATTTTTAGGATGGGAAGAGCTCAAAATCCATGGAACTTCCCTTCTTGATATTATCAGTCTGTAGCTGCTGATTATGGCTGGTAATGAAAATGGGGGGACCACCACTTAATTCTTTTTATTTAGAACATCTAAAAGGCTCAATTCACATATCATTTTTCAGCCCCTATTTGTGGTATCTGTTGGGATACTGTCAGAAGACCAGTTACTTCTATAGGTGAACTGTAGTTCGAATGGGCCTATTTTTGCCCTATTTAGTGACTGTGTAAAGTTTCAGCACTGGGCATAAAAGCAGAGTCCACCACATTCACTAAATAGGGCAAATGTAGGCCCATTAGTTCCCCTATAGAAGTCAGTGGCCCCCTCACAGTATTAGTTGGGATACATTTTTATGGTATAATAACAGATACCACAAATGGAGGTCTGAAAATGGCATACGAATAGGCCCTTATAGATGTTCTAAAAAAATAATAATTTAATGAAAACAAAGACATGGTGCCACTCCTCCCCATTTTTCATAACCAGCCAAGATAAAACCAGCAGCTGCAGGCTGATACTATCACTATGGGATGCTCAAAGGGCTAAAGATCACAGTTCAAGGGCACAGTCCGGGGGAGGGGAGAGGGGGAGTCAGGGGACTACCAAGGATTGTGCTGTGGCTTGTACTCCCTCTCCTGCTGTCCTCACCCCAATATTGTGTTATGTGCATTACACTAACCTGTGGGAGTTGTGCTTACACAAGGCACAACACTCTGTTGTTTTAAGAGATATAGAACCAGATAGCAGGGGTTGGCTGCAGTGTGGTCCGTGGAGGTATTTTCCCGACCGGAAGGAAACAGAAAGTACAGCAATGCAGAGCGAGGATTATTTACCCGTAAACCTCTATTATTCCACGGACAAATAACAGTGCTGGATGTTGCAGAAGATAGTATTGTAAGAAGATTGTTTAACTTTAATACATTGGAAGACACATTTCGTGCATAAGCACCCTTCATCTAGTTCTAAAAAATGGCAAGATGTGCAAGTATCTACTAAGTAGTATTTGTTTTTACTTGCATATAATTGTTTGCACAGATGAACAAGGCACCTTCAGGTATCTGGAAATTGCACCCAAGGTTGATACAGACTTGTGCAAGTCCACAACTCTCTTCCTGATATCTTGGCTGATTTCTTTAGACTTTCCCATGATGTTAAACACAGAAGCAGTGTGTTTTTGGTGTGCCAGAAAATACAGCCACAAATGTGTCTCTAAATAACTCAGATGTTGCCAATGAATCAGAAACTTTGAAAGACATGAAATCATCATATGGGCTGTCCCAAATTGTTTAAAGGCATAGTAATCCTACTGTATGTAAACTTTTGACTTTGCAGAAAGTAATAAAAATGCTTTAAAACTTCCCTTTCTCTCATTATTCTGGCATTTGGCTAATATAAATAAGTTAGGTCATTCTAATTAACCTAAAACATATAAGGTTTATTATGAATTCATGTCAGCTAGTGAGAAAAACATGCATTGTGTCTTTTTATATAGTGTATGCAAAATTCTGGCTTCCACTGTAGGTGTTGAAAAAAATGAGGATTCTAAAATATTTGTGTGGTAAATTCTGCAGGAATTAGTCCTGACCGGGAGAAGACATCATGATGGTCTGGGCTGGATGGAGAAGAAAAAGGAAAGAGAACAATTCCGATCAGAAAAGACATAACCTGCGGGGGGGGGGGGGGGGGGGGGGAGGGGGGGGGGGTGGGGGGGGGGGGGGGGGGGGGGGGGGGGGTGGGGGGGGTGGGGGGGGGGGGGGGGGGGGGGTGGGGGCTGTGAGTTCTTAAATGTAACTGTACGGTAATCCGTTATGTGTCTGCAAAACCTGTGTACACTTGTATCTACCACTATATGGTCACTGTATGGTGCGCATAGTGCTGCGAGCTGCAGTATGTCTACAACTAAGGGACTTAAAAAGTAAAAGGCTGGTATCAATTTTTTCTGTGTAAAGGTAGTAACTCTAGTCTAGCATTGTGTGCACCAAATCTTACATTTTTTTCCACTATTGTTAAGGGAAGAGGGGGTTCTATGCAGTTATCCTTCCATTTATACACTATAATGCTGTGGATGTGCCCTGAGATACTCTCACATGACTTGTACATTTTGATTCCATAGCGTACTCTCTTAGTGGGCAGATATTGGCGAGATTTAGGCCTACCTTTAAAATGTATGAGGGACTCATCCAAAAACATTTTTTCTTGGGTGTACACCGCAGCAAATTTGGACCTGAAATAATTGATTACAGGCCTGTTTTTGAGCTGGTGTTTAATTGTGGTATCATCTTGGGCTGGACACTGTAATTAGAGATGGGTGAATTTCTCAAAAATTCGATCGCCGACTTCGCCGAATTTCCCGACAAAATTCTTTGAATCACATTAAAAAACAGCTATTTCCTGGTTGCAGAGAGCCTGTAGGGTGCTGTAGAACATTGTGCCATGCTTAAATATACAGAGGGAGCTTGGATTGCGGTCTTCATTAGAGATGAGCGATTACGTTGACAATCTTCATCAGGGTCGATAGTCGACATCGGCAATTAACAAGACGATTTCCCGAAAGATTACGATAATAGATTATCTGCCGATGACCCATTTAAAGTCCTATTGGGCAGAGCAACAACACCTTCATTATCTTACACCCAACAGGGCTGGAGAAGCTGAATTAACATCCACAAACATCAAATGGGATACAAGCAATCATCATAGGCAACACACTTAGGTTAAGAAAAAGCCAACAGAAAAAAGTCCACAGACCATTCCTATCCCTGTCTTGAACCACAGCATGACCCTTAAAACCTGCTGACCCACAAATTAAAAAGTGCCAGAAAGGCAGTAATGAATTGAACCATCAATTTACTTGGACTGGACATTGAAAACCCTGTCCTGGAATGCAGCATGAGCCCCAACCTGCATGACCCCCCGATTTATAAAGTGCAGGAAAAATGGATTTCTTTGAACCACCATTTTAGTTTCACTGGACAATGATTATACCTTTCCTGGGTGCACAGCAAAGAGCCCCAAACCAGCAAGACACCCCGATTAAAAAGTAACAGAAAAAAATGATTCTTTGAACCACCATTTTAGTTTCAACGTACGAATGAATATACATGTCCTGGTCCCACAGCATGAGCCCCACACCGGCATGACCCAGATTAAAAAAGTGCAGAAAAAGGAGTCTTTCAACCACCATTTTAGTTTCAACGGACAAAGAATATACCTGCCCAGGGCCCACAGCATGAGCCCCAAACCTGCATGACACCCAGATTAAAAAGATGCCGCAAAAAGGAGTCCTTTTCAACCACCAATTTTAGTTGAACTGGCCATTGACTATACCTGTCCAGGGGCCACAGCATGAGCCCCAAACCAGCTGACCCACAGATTAAAAAAGTCGACGTGGAGAAAGGATTTTTGAATCACCATTTTAGTTGAACTGGACATTGACTAAAACTGTCCTGTACCACAAAAGACCATTAACCTGTCTGATCCACAGATTAAAAAGTGCAAGCAAAAAGAGTCCTTTGAACCACCATTTTAGTTTCAAACGACATTGAAATATACCTGCCTGGGCCACAGCATGAGCCCCCAAACATGCATGACCCCCAGATTAAAAAAGTGCCGCAAAAAGAAGTCTTTGAACCAACATTTTAGTTGAACTGGAAAATGACCATATCTGTCCTGTACCGCAAATTGACGCATAAAAACTGTCTGACCCGCAATTAAAAAAGTGCATGGAAAAAGGATTCATTGAACTACCATATATATTGAACTGGTGACATTGAACTAAATCTGTCCTGTACCGCAGAATGACCATTAAACCTGTCCCTGATCACAGATTAAAAAGTGCCTCAAGAAAGGAGTTCCTTTGAAACCACCATTTTAGTTGAAACTGGACATTGACAATATCTGTCCTGGGCCACAGCATGACACCAAACCTGTTTATGATCCACAATCAAAAAGTGGCACCTATCTATTTTGTACAGTGACTGCATTTAGAATATTTTTTGGTAACTGAACAAAGTTTACAGAATTTATTTAGGAAGCTTTTTATTTATAGTTTTACAATAATATCATTTTCCTTTTTTTTCAGTGTGATAAACATACAACAAACACCCCTCCCTGCCGTTTTTAAAGGATTTTTACACGAGTAGATGTGTTAATCATCCGCACACACCCATAA
Source organism: Phyllomedusa bahiana (assembly GCA_025379985.1). Classification (NCBI taxonomy): domain Eukaryota; kingdom Metazoa; phylum Chordata; class Amphibia; order Anura; family Hylidae; genus Phyllomedusa; species Phyllomedusa bahiana. Next base: position 7,469 of record JAODAL010063559.1, read on the forward strand.
GTAAATACAAAATGTCCTAATCAACTCCCCAAAACACTTCATAGTTGATGAAGATTTGCCCCTCCAGGCTTTCTTGAGACTGATTCAGCCAATCTATTCAATGTTTTCATTTTTTCCCTCCAAATCTTCTTCATATGATTAGGGATAAAAACAACTCCCTGGAGATCAAATGATGCCACCCAATAGTGAACTCCAGCCCCAGAAAATTTTAGGCCTCAAATTGTGGCAATTTGAGTCCAGCCCTGGACCCCCTTTTTGACACTACTTAACCTCACAGAAATCACCTTTTTCAAATCTGATTTTTTAGAGAAATTTAAGCTCTTCCTGAATGCCCCCTACGGTGAGAGCCCAGTGCTGCCGCAGCCCATCTTTTACACGGAGGTCCCAGCGCCAGACTTACAGTGGGTCGGTGAGGACCAGGCTAGCGTCTTTCCATCTATTATAACACCAGGATCAGCAGCAGCCCAGATCCTGAGGTATACGTGGGGTGCATGAGAAGCCCAGGCCTGGCTCCGTCAACTATTAACACGATAAAAATGCCCTTATGACTCAGCAACGAAACATCCGTGCGAAGCAGAGTGCGGAAGCGGAAGTGGTGAGGTAAACCTCCAGCCTTCCTCAGTACACAGTCAAGACTGGGTATGCGCTAGCCCGTTCCGTATGATGCGGACCAATGAGCTCAACCTTGGAAACTACTGGTTGTTAACGCTCCTGTTCCAACCCAGGTGCCCTTTTTTTCTGGCATTCTATTCTCATTTAACTCAAGCGACTGCTGTGGAGGAAATCGTCTCTGTACTTGGTTATCTGTCCGTGCTCCATACTCCCTGCCCTCTGAATACACAACATCTGGTCACGTTTTCGTGTACCTACATTGTACAATTCAGAGGAAATTATTTTACCATCTATTTTGAACAGCAAGTTTTTTAGTAGATTAATTCTAGAAACAACATTTTAAAATAGGATGAATCCCAATCCATGTCTTAGTTTCTCTTTATAATAGTATTAAATAGATGTCACAATACAGGGATTGCAGCCTATTTAAAGTGATCTGCAAAAACAATCAATTTGCAATATGTGATATCCATTAACAGTGTCCTACCTATTCCTTGATTTTCTGACAGCACCAATCACCCTTGCCACTCATGACAATTGTGAAGAACAAATGTCAGGTTAGAAAAGCCACAATTTTTTACAATAGGACCTGTAGTCTAGCTGCATTTCACAGCAAAAGACCCCCAAAAATTCAAAACATGACCCAAGAGCCACTTTTGACATTGAGAAGAACTAATGTCTCTAGAAAACAAAATTTTTTTTATAATAGGACCTGTAGTATAGCTTCATGTCACAGAAAAAATGTTAAAAATTGTGAGGAGAAATGCCACTTATAGAAGCCCCATTTTCTGTTTCCAAATGACACATCAGATTATTGGCTGTTCTCACAGCAACATGACCCCCAAAAAATTATAAATCTGACTTCACAGCCACTGTTAAAAATTGTGAGGCAACAAATACCCACAAAACCATTAGGACAAGTGCGAAAAATACAAAAGATGGAAGTGAGTAAATGCGAAATATGGATATTTGTCAGAAACCTTGGGTGTCTTTACAGTCTCCTCACAGCAAAACCACAAAAAGAACTGTTTGGGAACTGAGAATAAAAATTGCAGTAGAAATGATAATATAAAAAACATTTTTCAGAGGAACCCATTCTGTTGAAGAGAGACAATGTGAAGTATACCGGCAAACTAATCGTTGACCTCAGCAATTGGGGGCCACAACATCATCATACTCCAATGCCTAATTCATCTTGATGAAAGTCAAAACGATCCACATATCTGTGAAAGCCGATGCGTTTGTCTGAATGAAGCCATCCAGCTGTGCTAGAAGGTTCCGCTCAGATATGACGCAGGCTGCTGGGCGGACAACACCCTATGGCGTGGCGAGCGAGCTCGGTGCCATTCGTCCATTTTGTGAAACCCAGAAGTTCAATGGGTCCGGAAACACAAACACAAAAAAAACAAATCGGTGTTGAGACGCAGATAGTCGTGACCATAACCTAAGCAGGTCCTCGGAGTGTTCGGATGTGTACCCTGCATTGCATGCGTTGGTGAGGTGGTAAATAAAGATTGCCCAGAGGTCACCCATTAGGCTTCTGCTAACCTGCCTGCTGCAGCTGCTGCCGCTACGGCTACTCTGGCATCTACTGCAGTCCCACGTCGCTGATGCTGTTCCACCGTCGACATTTGAAGAACGTGAATCAACGCACAGATGTCTCCCAATTGAAACAATCAGCAAGGTCTCATTTCCTGCATTTTACTCACAATTGTGGTGGGTGGAAGGAAAGTGCTGAAAAAAAAAGTTTTGTTTTGTACCGGGGATCCAGGAGGGTAGCCCACCCAGAACTGTTGTTCCTTTGGGATGGCCCTAATTCGAGGATCATGTGGAGGAAATGGAGCAACCAGCACGACAATGTGAGAATGTAGCCTTGATTTCCAAGGCCTCAGGGTCGAGGGGCACTACGAAGCAAACTGATCGATTCCTCATTTTCCCTCCTCCGCCTCAAATTCGCATGACACACTTTTCCAAAGGCAGGGACGTCGCAAAACGTCGGTGTCTAGAATACCTCCTCCTCCTCCTCCGCTTCCTCCGGCACAGCTTCAACACAGGCCTGACTTGCTCAGATTATGCACCCTGAAGCTTTTTGCGCCACCTGCACTAGTCCTGGACCCCGAACCACTGGCCTAATGAAGACCGATAAAATTGGGGAGAAACTGTCGGGCCTTGTGGATTACGACCGGCGAGAAAGGCTCCGTGTCCCCATCTGGTGTCCGTCTCCTCCTCCGTCGCTGGCGGACCGTATGTTCAGAGTGTCCAACGATTGGTACCAGAACTAAGATCAACTCACAATGTCCATGCTGACAGAGGGCATCACACCACTGACCATTTTTGGTGGCTTCATCAAAATGCAAGATGGTGCACAGCTCTTCACCTGCCCCCACTCTCGGTGGCTCAACACCCCGAGGTCCGCACGCTGCTTGTCAGGCTCCAAGTGTCACTGCGAACTGCTTAATGGCATTGTGCTGCTCCCACAATCGCTGGAGCATGTGGATGTGAATTTCAGCGGTGTTGCCACGTCAACAATGAGACGGGTTGACGGGAGGCCGAGCTGACCGCCAGCACACTGCAACGCAGCCAGTCTGGACGAAGCAGTGCGAATTGCGAAGTGCGAACAAACTCAGACCTCGAGCCTTCTTCAGCAATGCATCCCAGACCGGGTAGCGCTGTTAGAAATTCTGGACGAGATGTTCATAGCATGTGCCAGGCAAGGGGATGTGCTCCAGCCTACCGTCTTAAGGGCGGCCAGCAGATTTCGCAGCCGTAATCGCACACTACCCTTTGCCTGGCACAAGGTTTACTTGTCACCCAGCAAACGCTCGATCCTCGTTGCGGAGAGCCGTCCACAGCTCCTACCATGTGTGTGGAAAACGGTCTCCCAAGACAGAATAATTTCCAACAAGGCCTGGTTTCATCTGGGCCCGTGGATGGCCACTAGAGGACCTTGGGGGAAAAAGAGCACTCACCATCCCTGCGGTATTAGAAGAGGGTGCGCCGAGCCTGAGAGCCACCGTCACGACCAGAGACATCCACCCCAGCTCACCCAGTGAGCAGTCACAGAGATAAAGTGGCCTTGGGCCTGCTTACTAATCCATGTGTCCGGTGGTGTATGACTTTTCCGACACAGATGCAGAAACGCGCTGAAATTTTAGATGACACGTGCTTGCCAGGGCAAAGAAATGCCTCTCGCTTCTGGTATTGGGGGTCAGGCAAGGACCATGACGTGGGAACCACTGTGTCACCATACTGGTGGGGGAAAGGCAAACAATACCAAGGCCAAAATCCTGGCATGCCGACATTCAGGATATTTGGCTTTGGGGATGGTTTGGGTTAAAGTGTTTCTTACTTTCAGGCTCTTCTTCTGCTCTCCAAACCTGTAGACCAGAAGGTCTGGCTGCTAGAACTGGCCGCTGTACGGCGAGCAGGACGTCAACTGGCGAAGGAGAAGGGTAGGAAGGGTCTCTTGGTGGGCAGGTGGTACTCGGGCGTCGGGGAGGCTGAAGCGAAGCTGATCCATTATCATGACTCTGAAACATGGGCAATTAGGAACGCTGGTGGTGGCGGAGGATGAGGAGGCGGAGACAAGAAGGGTGTGACAGTGTGGGAGGACCGGGTCGGTCCTGCCTATTTGGCCAAGTGTTGCCTGCCAATACATCTCAAGCATTCGCAGCATGTGACTAGACATGTTGGTGGTGGTTAAACACCTAAGTTCTTGCTCTACTTCAGCGATTACGGCAAAGGCGGCATATGACATCGCTGTGTGAATCAGAGGCTTGCTCAAAGAAGAGCCCAGGCTAGAGAGTGGTCCTGGACCTATATTTGACAGGCGATAAGCGAGGAGCGTGATATCCGCCGACCCGCTGGAATCATCATCATCGGACTTCTGCGACCGCCCACACCCTATTTTGAGGCGGGCCCCGTATTGACACAACTAACCCCATCGTCTTCCTCCTCGTCCAGTTTATGAAGTGCCCGCAAGCAAATTCTGCGGAAAAGACACACGATGGATCCGCAATGTCGTCATCAACCACATCAATCATCATCCTCATCAACACAGGTGACTTGGTCCCGCCTGAATTCTGCATCCACGAAGCTGCGGCTACAAGCAAGGGCCACTGCAAGGCTTTGCCGACCGCACCGGGGCATTTTGTCCACATTGACCGGCTTTCTTATCCTCCTCTGATGGCAAATCAGTAACTGGTCGTCAGAGCAGACAAAATCATCCCTCTTTTGGCCTCTTTGATCTTTTAACGTGCCTTCTCACCCCAACCGCATTATGTCAACAAAGAGGTCTTCAGAAAATGGATTATCCACATGGTGGGTACACGAGTTGACATTTTGGGCTGCCTCGCTCATGTTGGACGGATGCTGATGATGCAGTAGACGACTTTGAGGGCCGTGACTGGGAGGACGATGATGTAAGACTGCATGGAATGCAGGTTGGCATTAACCACTGAAGAACAAGATAGTGCGACGCTGGTCCGTTACTGAGATTCACAGGGCCCTGACCCAGCGATGACAGGCCTGCGGTCCTGCAACTGACGATCCGCTGGGCATGCCGTGTATGTCCCCCACAGGAGTAGCACCTACTCTCGTACCTCTACCTTCCATGTCCCTACCACCCCCCCTCTTTGCTCGCTACCACCTTAATTTATCTTCGCATGTTCAGAAAAGATAAAAATTTGAGTATAGGTATGGAAGAGTTTTTGATAAAGTCTCTTATTAAAAATACGGCAAATCCCATCTATACACAAATCCCTCAAATCAAAACAATAATTGCGGATTGAAATATAAGTGCTAGATACCTCCCTCTTAAAAATTCCAACAAAGCTTGACTGACCACAATTGAAATAAACACCTTCTGAAATGTATACTGAAATAAACGGTATTTTTTGGCAACCTAAACAATTCACCAGTAGAGTGAATACAAAAATTGCTGTATTCAAATATTAACTAACTGCAAAGAAGCTCTAACAACAAAGCTTGACTGGACCAAAAGTGAAAAAAACACCTTCTGAATGTAGTAAAACCGGATAATAAACGGTATTTTTTGGCACCATCAATTTCCTGTGGAGACTACAACATTGGCAGATAATTCAAATTTAAACTGCAAAGTAGCTCTATCAACAAAGCTTGACTGACCAAAAGTGAAAAAAAACCACCTGTCCTAAATGTATCCGATAATAAAAAGGAATATTTATTTTTGTGGCACCTATCAGTACACCTGTGGTGACTACAAAGTTGCTGATTCAACTTTAACTGCAAGGGTGGCTTTATCACAAAGCTGGCCTGCAACAATGAAAAAAAACACGTAACTGAAAATGTACACGGATAAAAAAAGGTATTTTATACCTATCAACCTGTGTGACTACAAAATTGCTGGATTCAAAATTTAAACTGCAAGGTGGCTAAATCAACAAACTGGACATGGGCAAATTGAAAAAGAACAGCACCTATCTGAAATGAATACCAGGATAATAAAAAGTGGAGTTTTCACCTAACAAAATAGACCCTGCCGTTACAAGAAATATCTGTAATCCTAATATAAGGCAATGCAATGTCTAAAATCAAAGTTTTGGCTGTAAATATCCATATCCTTATATAGCTTGTCTGTGTTTCGCCCAGCCCCCCCCCCCCGCGTCCCCCTGTTTCTTTACAGCGATAGTTGCTCCTTTAAATTTCTCTGCCTACTACCTAAATCTGCAAATCTCTGATCTAACTGAAGTTCAAGGATCAAGCTAAAGTAGAGTTGTCTCTGTGAAAAAATAAATAATTTCGCTGAGCTGTTTTGCTGAGCTGTTTGGACCAGGAGGCAGAGCGCACGTCCTACTGCGTGAATATGAGAGTACTGACACACACTGAGTTTGGGGCCGGGGGGGGGGAAATTTGGCCCCCCAAAAAAAAAGGGGGGGGGGCTTTTTTTAAAAATTTTTCCGGGGGGGAAAAAAAAAAAAAAAAGGGGGGGGGGCCCCCGGCCCCCAAGGGGGGGGGCCCCCAAAAAAAAAAGGGGAATTTTTTTCCCCCCCCTTTTTTCCCCCCCCGGGGGGAAAAATTTCGGGGGAAAAAAAAAGGGGGGGGGAAAAAAAAAACCCCCCAAAAAAACCCCCCAAACCCCCCCCAAAAAAAAAAAAAAAAAAGGGGGGGGTTTTTTTTTTTAAAAAAAAAAAACCCCTTTTAAAAAAAAAGGGGGGGGGGGGGGGGGGGGGGGGGGGGGGGAAAAAAAAAAAAAAGGGGGAAAAAACCCATTGGGAAAAAAAATTTTAAAAAAAAAAAAAAATTTGGGGGAAAAATAAAAAACCGGGGGAAGGAAAAACCGGGGGGGCCCAAAAAAGGGGGGAAAAAAGGGGGAAAAAAAAAAGGGAAACCAAACCGGGGGCCCCCGGGGGGAAAAAAAACCCGGGGTTTTAAAAAAAAGGAAAGGGGGTTTTGGGGTTTGGGGGGTTAAAAGGGGAAAAATTTTCCAATTTTTTAAAAAAAGGGGGGGGGAAAAAAAAACCCCAAAAAAAGGGGGGGGCCCCCCGGGAATAGAGGAAAAACCCCCCCCAAAAAAGGGGGTTCAAAAGGGGGGGAAAAGGGGGGGGGCGCCCCGGGGGGGGGGCCCCCCCGGGGGGGCCCCCCCCCTTTTTAAAATTTTTTTTGGGGGGGGGAAAAAAAAAACCCAAACGGGGCCAAAAAAAAACCCCTTTTCCCTTTTTTCCGGGAAAAACTGGGGCCCAAAAACCCCCCAAAAACCAAACCTTTTAAAAACTGGAAAAAAAAATTTTTTGAAAAAAAATTTGGGAAGGGAAAAGGGTTTTGGGTTTTCCCGGGGAAAAAAATTCCCCAAAAAAAAAAGTTTTTTAAAAATTTTTGGGGGGGGCCCCAAAAGGGGGGGGCCCCCCCGGGGCCCCCCCCTTTTTAAAAAAAAAACCCCCCCAAAAATTCCCCCCCCCCCCCGGGGGGGAGCGGGGAAAACCCAAGGGGGGGGGGGCCCCCCAAAAGGGGTTTTCCCCCGGCCCCAAAAAAAGGGGGGGCCCCGGGGGCCCCCAACCCCCCCCCCCCCCCCCGGGGGGGGGGAAAGGGTTTAAAAAAAACCGGGGGAAAAACAAAAAAAAAGGGTGGGAAGGGAAAAAAAAACCCCCCCGGCCCAAAAAAGGGGGAACCCGGGTAACAACCGGGAAAAAAAAAAAAGGGGAAAAAAAAAAGGGGAAAAAGGGGGGGAAAAAAAAAAAGGGAGGGGGAAAAGGCCGGGAGCTAAAATGACAAAAAACCCCTGGACCGCATCTAAAGGGGGTTTTTGGCTCCAACAGCAAAAATGAGGAAATTTGGGGGAGCTCAAAATGGGGAAAAAGCTGGACCAGCAACTCTGAATGAACGACCCAGAAGTAGAGACAAGAAAAATTTTCCCCTTAAGCCCGGGTCAGGGGGGAAGAAAGGGAAGGGGGCACAGAAAAGGGAAAAAAAGGCAGGGAAACTGCCGCGGGCACGCCTTTTGGAGGGACAGTGCAAAAAGACCCGGACCCCGGAAGCAACAAGATGGACAGGGCGGGAAGTACATAGCAGAACACAGGCTGCTGGGCCCTGCACGGGACCCCAGCAGAGACATGGCCCGGCACGGGCGGCCGACGGTTCCCAAAGGGAGGGACCCGGCATGAAACCCCTGACAGTAGGGTGTTACAATGGGTGTTTTCTACACTACCAACAAAGTAAAATTGTAATTAACCTTCGTTTTTGAATTTTTGCTAAAAGGGAAAAATTTAATTTTTTTGGGGGTGTAAAAAACGGTTTTCTTGGATCACCACAGCAAAAAAAAAACGCTTAATTAAAACCCCCGGGTGTAAAAATTTCGCCAAACAATTGAGAAAACCCAAAACTTCGAGTTTGTAGGTGTTACAATGGGGATGTTCAAGGCAGGACCCGGGGGCATGAAAACCCTGACAGTAAACGTGGGTTTCAAAGGCGGGGTTTTTACACTACACAAAAAAGAAAAAAATTTAAATTAAAAATTCGCTTGTGAATTAGGCTACAAGGAAAAATTTTATTTTTTGGCGGTGAAAAAAGACGGTTTCTTGGGAGTCACCACAGCAGAAAAACAACATTTAAATTTAAACCCCCTGGATGTAAATTGCCAAAAGATTGAGCACCAAAAATGATGTGGTATTTTAATTGAAAAAACGCTGTTTCTTTAAATGAATACAACAGGAACGGGCTTAGACCCCCCTTGGGATATTCAATGTGCTGTGAGCAGATAGCATTAAAATGTATATGCAGCTGCATTGGACGCACACTAGACTTCAGATCCAATGCCCCAAAAAATCAGAAATAGAACATTAAGAGCTACCACATTAAGCCGCGGCAGCACCTTCCCTGATCATTACAGTGAGAGGAGTGTGAGCTCCCAGCGTCGCGCCCGGACTTATATAGCCGGTCTCTGATTGGCTTCATCTCTGCACATGTCATGCAGGCTATGCCCTTCTTCCTCCCAGAGTGTTTTTGGGCCACATGAAAACCATGTGCTCGCACCATGTATCAATCAAAAGCACACTTCGGTTCACCCGAAGAAACCCCAAACTTGGGACTTCGTTCAGAACCGAAGTTTTCCTGAAATTCTAAACGAATTCCACTTCATTAGAATCAATTCGCCCATCTCTAACTGGCATTTTTACAACCTTAAAGGGATTTTCCCACTCCAATAATTAGCTGTTAACATGTAGGGAAAGGTTAATGAAGACTATTACTAAATACCTTACTTTTTTGATTTTGCTTTGTCAGGAGATAAAGATTTTATCTCCTCTCAGAGCACACAAGTTTCATTGGTTTCCAACTACCTCTTATTGCTGTCTCTTATTTCTCATTGCTCTAAGCTGCTGTCACTACAACCATGATGCCATCTTACCTCTTGCAATGGACTTTGTTTACTTGGTTAAATGACAAACTTTCACGCTTTAGAGCTCTGTCGCTGTAACAGACCGCTGGTAGTGGATGTACTAGACCATTGCAAGCGGGGGTTTGTAAGCCGCATCAAGGATGGAGCCCTAAGGGGTCCCTGGTTTTCATCAGAGCCCACCACAAGCAGGTTGGGCTTTCTGTGCCAAACCCACCAGGTTGATACCTCTGACGTGACTTTACTTGCAGTGGAAAGCCACGGTGTAGCGAGGTATAGACAGGCTCGTATCGGGGACAGGCAGGAAGGTCAGGGCAGGTGGCAGTCAAAGTAGTCAAGTAACAGGGGCAGAAGTTCAGGAACATGGTAGAAGCAGGCACACAAGGAGCGCTTTCCTTAAGGCAACGGGGGCACATAGATCGGGCAAGGGAAAAGGGGACGGGGTAGGACTAAATAGGTTTTGTGCCTGGTGATAATGAATCGCACTGGCCCTTTAAATTTTACAGAGCCGGCAAGCCCTAAGGAGCGCATTCCGGCTGGCAGGAGAGTTGCATTGAGAGGTACCGAGTGCCCGACAAGCGAGTATAGCGGCAACCGCATTGGGCGGCGGGGAGTGAGACAGGGGTATGCCCGCAACCCATTGTGCGGGGAGTGGGAAATTTACCTGTAGCAGTCACCTTGTATACTACACCTTAAAATCCCCTGCAGTCAGGGTCAGCGTAACAGAATAGCTGGGAAAACAGCAAAGCTGGTATGTCAATCACTGTTATGACCTCAAAAAGAAGTGTGAGTCTAAATTGGCTGTGGTCTGTAAACAGCATGGTGAGAAAACCATTTAAAGATTGTTTTGGATTTTTTCTGATGCTTTGGTGGCACCATAGCACCTGTGGTGGAACAATGTGAACTACTTTTTTAGCAACTCAGAAAAAGGTGCAAATACCACAAAAAGCCTGCTGGGACACTTTCCCTCTAGTGCACAAGTGTCTCAGGGTTTTAAAATATGTTAAGGAGTATACACTTATAGTATCTTTCAGAAACAAATGGGCTTTTGAAATCAATCATAATGCGATGTGGCCCTCCGTTCAGATGACTGGACACCCCTTAGTTAGATCAAAACCCCAGTATTGGGGTTCTGGATTCAGGAGGGCATGGCTCAAGTGAGCGCTGCAGACCCTTCTTTACCAGTACGCCTATACTCTTGTCGCTGCTGTGTCTAGTATCACAAGTAGCTGTCGCATGTACCCAGGGCCCAGTAACCAACCCACAATCAGTTCTTCGAAGAGAAGAAAAAAATCAAGTCCTTGTTATGTCATTTGTGTTTGAAACTGTCACCTAATGTCCCCCAACCATCAAAGTCAGCTGTGGAGGTGCAATGGGTGCCATATTGTCGGAAGGTGGGTTGCATTTGGGGGCCAGTTTGTATTATTGCCTGTGCTGGGGTTCTGGCTCAAATCAGAGATGAATGGTCTATATCGTTAAAAGAAAGATAGTAGATTTCAGCTTACCCATTTACGTAGAAGCAAATCTTCACATAAAAATGTGGTGCACGGACAGCTTGGGTTTACGAGTGAAGATAGAGATCCAATGTAGCTGTTTTCCAGCAATCACGAAACAGTAATAAAATGTTAACTTTAAATCCATTATATTAAAAAGGGTCAATATGTTGATCAGTCTTCATCCATTTTGATGCATTTCGAACCTCCAGGGTTCTTAGTCGTAGCAATTTACTGACCCGGTGTATTGAATCTTCTGATATAATGGATTAAAAATGACTAGTGTTGAGCGATTGCGTTGGCTATCGAGATCGATCGATAGTCGATAGTCGGCCGCTTTTCGATAAGGTTTTTCAATAGTGAGCATCGATTATGCGCGATGACCATTAAAGTCTATGGGAAGCAACAACACCTTCATTTATTACACCCAAACAAGGGTGGAGAAGCTGAAAATTTAAAATCCACAAAAATCAAATGGATACGTTGCTACATCTTAGGGAACACACTTAGGTTATAAAAGTCATAGGAAAAAGTCACAGACCCTTTACTATCCCTGTCTTGTACCACAGCCTGACCCTTTAAAACCCGCATCACCCACAAATTAAAAGTGCCAGAAGGCAGTATGATTTGAACCATCATGTTACTTGAACTGGGCATTGAATATCCCTGTCTGGAACGCGCTGAGCCCCAAACCTGCTGACCCCCACATTTAAAACCCGGAAAAAAAGGGGTTTCCCCC
>JAODAL010063560.1:0-19178 GCA_025379985.1 Phyllomedusa bahiana
TTCCAACATTTTCCTGTTTCCAAAGGGAGAGATGTACAATATATTACATAGCTCCTGCTGACTGTTTCCACTATATTCATGGCCCTGGTACAGTGTGACACCAAAGGGCTACATGCACCTCTATACTGAATTTAATAAAGTACTGGGTTCTGTGTACCAGTTTTTTTGGGGTATTCGTGCCATGAATGTACTAGATAGGATAATGTATTATCATAGCCTCAGGAGGCACTAATTTTATCTGTGACTAGAGGGTCATTGGCCTAGAAACCGCTGAAGACTATTGTGAAATCTATGGGATAAGGAATAGAAACATAAGCTTTAGGTTGCCGGTGTCTGTAGTAATAGGGGAATTTGCTATCTACACTCTCACCATTTTTTATTGCTTTAATGCATCTAAAATGAAAAGCAAAATAACCATGGAAACACATAGTTCTGCATAGAAGCTGTGGACACAACAGTAGAATATTATTAATAAAGACTAGGTATGAGTAGTGATGAGCGATTATGTTAACTATCGTCATCGGGTCGATAGTTGATATCGGCAATTAACAAGACGATTTCCGATAGTCGATAATAGATTATCGCCGATGACCATTAAAGTCTATGGGAGAGGAACAACAGCTTCATTCTTACACCCAAACAGGGCTGGAGAAGCTGGAATTAACATCCACAACAGTAAACTGGATATGTGCTAAATCTTAGGCAAAAAACTTATTTTATAAAAGTCACAGACCATTCACTATCCCTGTCTTGTACCACAGCATGACCCTTAAACCTGAATGACCAACAAATTAAAAAGTGCCAGAAGGCAGTATGATTTGAACCACCATTTTACTTAAACTTGACATTGATTATCCATGTCCTTGGCCACAGCATGAGCCCCAAACCTGCATGACCCACAGATTAAAAAGTGCCGGAAAAAGGAGTCTTTGAACCACCATTTTAGTTTCACTGGACATAGACTATCCCTGTCCTGGGCCACAGCATGAGCCCCAAACCTGCATGGCCCCCAGATTAAAAAGTGCCAGAAAAAGGAGTCTTTGAACCACCATTTTAGTTGAACTGGACATGACTAGACCTGTCCTGGGTAACCTACATCTGTTCAAGTCTTCCTGTACCTCCCTTGTACAATTCAGAGGAATATTTGTATCAACTATTTTGTGCATGCCAGTTTTTTAGTAGTTTAATACTAGAAAACACATTTTTAAAATAGGATGGAATCCCACCACATCTTTGTTTCTCTTTTTTTAAATGTACTAAATGGGTTGTCTCACTACAGGGATTGCTAGCTCTGTTAAAGATCTTTCAAAAACAAGTCATTTTGCAATATGTGTCCATTAACAGTGTCCTACCTATTCCTGTTTTTGACAGCACCATCACCCTTGAGCCACTTTTGACAATTGGGAAGAACAAATGTCTGTTAGAAACCACATTTTTATAATAGGACCTGTAGTATAGCTGCATTTCAAAGCAGCATGACCCAAAGAATTATAAAAATGACTTCTCAGCCACTGTTAAAAAATGTGAGGGAGAAATGACACTTAGAAGCAACATTTCTGTTCCAAAGGACCATGATTATAGCTTTATCTCACAGAACCATGACCCCAAAAACATTGACAATTCAAAAAATTCTAAATATGGAGTAAATGGAATACGGTTTTGTCATGAAACCTTGGTGTCTTTTACAGTCTCCTCACAGCAAAACCAACAAAATGAACTTTTGGGAACTGAGAAGAAAAATTGCAGTAAGAAATGATCATTTTAAAAAAAAGTTTTCAATTGGACCATTTCTGTTTGAAGAGGACTGTATAGTAGACCGGCAACTAATCGGTGACCTCGGCAATTGGAGCCACAACATCATCAGAGATCCATGCCTGATTCATCTTGATGAAAGTCAAACGATCCACATTATCTGTGGAAAGCCGGATGCGTTTGTCTGTAATGACTCCTCCAGCTGTGCTGAAGGTCCGCTCAGATATGACGCTGGCTGCTGGGCAGGACAACACCTCTATGGCGTGGCGAGCGAGCTCGGGCCATTCATCCGTTTTGGATACAAAGACGTCGATTGGGTCCAGAACACATCCAAAAACATCGATGTTGAGACGCAGATAGTCGTGCACCATGATCCTAAGCTGGTCTCTGTGTGTTGGATGTGTGCCCTGCATTACATGCGTTGGTGAGGTGGTAAATAAAGATTGCCAGAGGTCACCTATTAGGCTTCTGCCACATTGCCTGCTGCTGCCGCTGCGGCTACTTGGCACTCTACTGCTGTCACATCGCTGACGTTGTTCCACCGTGACATTTGAAGAACGTGAAGCAGACGCAACAGATGTCTCCAGTTGATCAATCAGCAAGGTCTCCATTTCCTGCATTTTACTTTCTATTTGGGTGGGTGGAAGGAAAGTGCTGAGTTTTGTTTTGTACCGGGGATCCAGTAGGGTGGCCACCCAGTAACTGTTGTTCATTTTGATGGCCTTAATGCGAGGATCATGTTGGAGGAAATGGAACATCCAAGCACTCTTGTGAGAGATGGAGCCTTGATTTCCCAAGCCTCTGGGTTGAGGGGCACTAGCAAACTGATCTTCCTCATCTTCCTCCTCCGCCTCAAATTCGCGCCAACCTCTTTCCAAGGCAGGGACGTCGGTAATGTCAGTGTCCAGGAATACCTCCTCCTCTGCTTCCTCCGGCACGGCTTCAACACAGCCCTAACTTGCCTGAGATGATGCACCCTGAGAGCTGATACACCACCTTGCACTAGCCCTGGACCCCGAACCACTGCCTAATGAAGACCAATGAAATTGTGAAACTGTCGGGCCTTGTGGATTCGACGGAGAGAGAGGCTCTGTGTCCGTCTCCTCCTCCGTCGCTGGTGGACGCTGATGTTTCAGAGTGTCCAACGATCGTTCCAGAACGAAGATCACCATAATGCTCATGCTGACAAGGGTATTGTCCGCACTGAGCATTTTGGTGGCTTCTTCAAAACTGGCAAGGATGGTGCAGAGCTCTTTTACCTGCCTCCACTCTCGATGGCTCAACACCCTGAGGTCCGCACCGCTGCTTGTCAGGCCATGTCGCTTCGTACTGCGTAATGGCATTGCGCTGCTGCCACAATCGCTGGAGCATGTGGAGGGTGGAATTCCAGCGTGTTGCCACGTCAACAATGAGACGGTTGACGGGGAGGCCGAGCTGACGCTGCAACGCAGCCAGGCGGGACAAAGCAGGTTGCGAACGGCGGAAGTGCAAACTCAGACCTCGAGCCTTCCTCAGCAGGCCATCCGGACCCGGGTAGCTCTTTAGAAATTTCTGGACGACAAGGTTCATGACATGTGCCAGGCAAGGGATGTGCTCCAGCCTACCGATCTTAAGGGCGGCCAGCAGATTTCAACCGTTATCGCACACCACCTTGCCTGGCACAAGGTTCTTGTCACCCAGCCAGCGCTCGGTCTCATTGCGGAGAGCCGTCCACAGCTCCTGACCTGTGTGTGGACGGTCTCCAAGACAGATTAATTTCAACACGCCCTGGTTTCTCTGGGCCCGTGATGCCACCAGAGGACCTTGGGGGAAAGAACCCTGCACCATCCCTGCGGTTTTGAAGAGCATGCGCCGAGCCTGAAAGCCACCGTCACCACCAGAGACATCCACCCGGCTCACCCAGTGAGCTGTCACAGAGATATAGCGGCCTTGGCCGTTCTTACTAGTCCATGTGTCGGTGGTCAGATGGACTTTTCCGGCCACAGATGCACACACCGCGCTTGAAATTTTAGATGACACGTGGCTGAGCAGGGCAGGGATGGCTTTTCTGGAAAAAAAAATGCCTGCTCGGCTTCTGGTATTGGGGACAGGCAAGGGCCATGATGTGGTGGAACCCATCTGTGTCCACCAAAACGGAAAGGCAACATTTCCAAGGCCAAAACCTGGCAATGCCGACATTCAGGCTTTTGGCTTTGGGATGGTTGGGGTTTAAAGTGTTTTCTTCTGCCCCCAAACCCTGGGAGACAGAAAGCTGGCTGCTAGACTGGCCGCTGTACACGTGCAGGTCGTCAAACTGGCAAAAGGGAAAAGGGGGTAGGATGGGTCCCCTGTGGTACTCCGGGCGACGGTGGAGGATGAACTGGAGGCCGATCCCCGTTCATGACTCGGAGAGACAGGGGCAGCTGAGGAACGTTTGGGGGTGGCGGATGAGGAGGAGCCGGAACAGAGCGTGTGACAGTGGTTTGAAGCCCGGCATCAGTGTGGCCCTTTTTGGCCAAGTTTTGCCTCCATTTCAACCCCATGCATTCGCTGCATGTGACTAGACATTTTTGGTGGTGGTTAAACACCTAAGATTTTCTTGCCTCTACTTATGCGTTTACGGCAAAGGCGCATATGACATCGCTGGGTGAATCAAGGCTTGCTCAAAGAAGGCCCAGGCTTGAGGGGTTCTGGACCTTTTTGAGGGCGTTAAGCGAGGAGCGGGGTTCCGCTGACCGTGGCTGGCAGAATCAAAATCAGGGCCCTTCTGCGACCGCCCCCTCTCCCTTTTTGAGACGGGACCCGTACTGACACAACCCCATCGTCTTCCTCCTCGTCAAGTGATGAAGCGCTCGCAAGCAAATTCTGCTGAAAAGACCACGTTGGATCCGCAATATCGTCATCATTCTCATCAACACAGGTGACTTGGTCGTCCTGACATTTTCATCCAGGGGCTGCGGGCTACAAGCAAGAGGGACGCAAGGCGTAGCCGACCGCCCGGATTTTTTGCCGATTGACCGGCTTCCTTCTCCTCTTCTGATGGCATCAGTAACTGGGGGGTCAGAGCAGAGAAAATCATCCTCTTTGGCCTCTTGATCTTTTAACATGCCTTCTGACCCCAACCGCATTTTTGTCATCAAAGAGTTCTTCAGAAAATGGATTATCCACAGTGTTGGGTACACAGTTGACATTTGGGCGCCTTCGCTTCATGTTGGGACGGGTGCTGATGGGGGACATTTGTGGCCGTGACTGGGAGGACGAGGAGGTAAGACTGCTGGGTGCAGGTTTGCATTAACCACTGAACAGATTGGGACGCTGTTTGTTAATGAATTCCCCAGGGCCCTGACAAAGCGATGACAGGCCTGACGGTCCTGCAACCGACGAGCCACTGGCTTGCATTTTGTCGCCAGCCCTGGAAGGAGCACCTTCTATAGTACCTCTGCCTCCATGTCCTACCCCCCTCTTTGCTCCCCTTACCACCTGCATTTCGCTCCATATTCAGAAAGATAAAATTTGGGAGGGTATGGAAGAGTTTTGAACGTCTCTTATTAAAAGAAAGGCAAATCACAGCTATTTTTAAATCCCTCTAATTTCCCACACCCAACTAGGGTTAGAAACTGAAATGTTTCTTGCGAAATACCTGTGAAATGCGGTCTGGTGGAAGAACCGTAAGACAAAATCAACAGTGTTCTTCCTTCAGTCCCAGGGATTTACAAATGCTCAGTAGGACTAGGAATTGATAGTTTTCAACAAAATATCATATACAAGTGCGCTATCTGTGCCAAACTGAGATTCAACAAGCCCAATAAAACTATTCAGAAGTTACACGGATGAGAAATTGTGATTTTTGCAGCAATGACAAACGAGAACAGTTGCTAGAAAAATTTTCTATCAGAATTGTCGTACAACGTGGCTATTTGAAAAAACTAGGGCCGCACTAAGTGCAATACAGCTATTTAAAAACTATTCGGATAATAAAAGGTATTTTTTGCACCTATCAAATACACCGGCAGTGACTACAAAATTGCTGTATTCAAATTTAAGTGCAAGGTGCCTCAATGAACAAAGCTGGCCTGCGCCAAAGTGAAAAAACACCTATCTGAAATGTATACGGATAATATAAGGTATTTTTTGCACCTATCACGTACATCGGCGGTGACTACAAAATTGCTGTATCCTAATATAAGTTCAGGCTGCACAACATACAAGTAGTATTTCACCAGCAAACTGTTAATAAAAACCCATTCCAATGCAGGGTCTAAACAAAGTCTGGGCTGCACAATATCCACTCTCCTTTAAAGAGCCTGTCTGTCTGTTTGTGTTCGCCCGCAGTCCCCACTCCTCCCCCCTTCCCCCTCGCGACTGTACAGCGCTAGATGTTCCTTTAAAATTCTCAGCCTAAATTACTAAAATCTGCAAATCTCTAATCTACCTAAGTTCTAATGTTCACAGCTAAAAGCATAGCTGTCTGTGTGAACAAATAGAACAGTTTCGCTGAGCTGTTTTGACAGAGACCGAGCACACGTCCTTCTCTTATGAGACACACTAACACACTGAGGCTGAACAGGAAGGGCTGTAATATGTAAAACGAGGTCATGTGATTTTTCCAGCCAATCGCAACCATACACATCCCAGTCATGACATCACACACCCAGCTCACCCTGCTCTATTCTGTAAGCTGATTTGCTGGCCGCCAAAATGACAGGAAGCGCTGAAAATGGCGCGAGATTAAGAGATTATGCGCAGATTTTCACCTAAATTATCGCGTGATCGTAAAAAATCCAATCAACATAAAAACCATGCCGATTTCAACTTTGTTGATAATAATCGCTCAACACTAGGGATGAGCGATATTATCGACAAAAGTTGAAATCAGCACGATTTTTAGGCTGATCGAAAATTTCCAATCATGCGATAGTTTAGGTGACAATCTTACAGATAATCTATTACTGTCGTGCCATTTTCAGCGTTTCCTGTTATTTTGGCGGCCAGCCAATCAGCTCCGAAGATAGAGGGGGGTGAGGAGGATGTACAACGTCACCACTTTGTGGTGTATGGATCTCATTGGCTGTAAAATCACGTGATCTTGTTTTATCTATGCCGCTGCATTTCCTGTTTGAGATCATACTCTATCACATTTCACAGCAGGACGTGTCACTCTGCGTTTAAACCAATAGCTGTTAAAACAGCTCTTCTAATACAAGAAACCATCCACCTACAGCTTAGAATAGAGTTAGATTAGAGAATTGCACTTCTTATTTAGTTAGAGAAAGTTTTAAGGATATCTACTGGTGTGTGTAGCCGCGGGGCTGGGGGGGTGGGTGGGTGGAGCTGGAGAGGCTTTTGAAATGAAAGGAGATATTTTGCAGCTCATTGTGTTCTGTGATTTTCAATTGAGAAAGAATTGTTTTCTACCACTTTTTTGGCCAGCAGACCTCTGCTAGGAGCTGAAATTGTCCCTGTGTTTTTAGTTCTATTGCAATCACTGCGTGTCAGTGTTCCCAAAAAATGACTTAACTTATCCCTATAACTTTTAATTAGTTTTACTGAAGTTCGTGCATCTATTTGGCGCAAAGAGCTCAATTGTACGAATATTGTGTTCTACTTATTTCCTAGTAAATTATGCTTGTAGTCAGTGCTGGGAAGGCCGCCGTATTAATCCATATAATATTTAAATACTCTTATTGCAGTCCGTGCGTCTGTTTGGCGCAAAGAGCTCAGTTGTACGCATATTGTGTTCTACATATTTGATAGTAAATTGCGCCTGTAGTCAGTGGTGCGAAGGCTGCCATATTAATCCATACAACTTTTTAATACTTCTATTTCACTCAGTGTGTCTCAGTTTGGCGCTAATCATGCATTTGTATGATAGATTGTTGAAAACTATCAATTCCTAGTCCTACTGGGCAGTTGTAGATCCCTGGGACTGAAGGAAGAACACTGTTGATTTGGTGTTACGGTTCTTCCACCAGACCGCATTTCACAGATATTTGATAGAAACAATTCTGTTTCTATTGCTAGTTGGCTGTTGGAAATTAGAGGGATTTAAGAATAGCTGTGATTTGCCGTATTTCAATAAGAGACTGTCAAAAACTCTTCCATACCTTTTTTAAATTTTTATCTTTCTGAACATGGAGCAAAGAGGGGTGTAGGACATGGAGGTAGAGGTATGAAAGAAGGTCCTCCTTCCAGTGCTGGCGACAACACGAAGCCAGCGGATCGTCGGTTGCAGGACCGTTAGGCCTGTCATCGCTGGGTCGGTGCCCTGTGAATCTCAGTAACGAACAGTGTCGCCAATCTGTTCTTCAGTGGTTAATGCAACCTGCATCCAGCAGTCTTACCTCCTCGTCCTCCCAGTCACGGCCACAAATGTCATCATCATCATCGTCAGCATACATCCAACATGAAGCGAAGGCAGCCCAAATGTAAACTCGTGTACCCACCACTGTGGATAATCCATTTTCTGAAGACCTCTTGATGACAAAAGGGGTTTGGGGTCAAAGGCATTTAAAAAGATCAAGACCCAAAAGGATGACTTTGTCTGCTCTGACGCCCAATCACTGATGCCATCAAAGGAGGAGAAGGAAGCCAGTCAATGGGCAAAAATCCTCGGCGGTCGTCAACGCCTTGCAGTGTCTGTTGCTTGTAGCCTGCAGCTCAAGAATGTAAAATGTCAGGACGAGGAAGTCACCTGTGTTGATGATGATGATTACGACATTGAAAACCCCAAAGTGGTTTTTTTCAGCAGAATTTGCTTGCAGTGTTCACACGATGAGGGGGAAAAACGATGGGGTAGGTCTACGGGTCCTGCCTAAAAAAAGGGAGAGTTCATCCCACAAGTTTTCTAAATTTACCACCACCAATCACGAAACACCGCTCCTCGCCGTCGAAAAGGTCCAGACCTCCAAGCCGGGCCTTTTTCTGAGCAAGCCCAAATCTCCAGCGAGTCATATCCACCCTTTTCCCCAAAAACCATCCTAGAGGGAAGAATCTTAGGTTTTTAAACCCCACCACCAACATTTTTTAGTCACATGCAGCGAAGCAAAGTTGAAAAAAGGGACACTTAGCAAAAAAGGCCCCCCCCCGACCCGGGCCCAAACCCACTGCAACCCTCTTCTCCCTCCTCCGCGTTCCTCACTGCCCATGTCTCGTTCATGAAAAGGACAGCCCCGCTTCAACCCCCCAATCACCCAGAACCCCCACCCCAAACCAGAGACCCATCCATCCCCCCCTTTCCACCTTTTTGCCTCCGCCATACAGCGGCCATCCAGAAGCCACCTTCTGTCTACCAGTTTGGGAGAAAAAAACATTTTAAACCCCCAAACCACCCAAACCCAAAACCTGAAGGCCCATTGCCAGGCTTTTGGGCCTAGGAAATTTCCCTTTCTGACGGGGGACACAGAAGGTTCCCCCCTGTCAAGGGCCCTTGCCTCCCCCCCAATCCAATCCGAGCAGGCATTTTTTTTTCCCAAAAAAACCGCCCCTGCCCGGGCCACCACGTGTCATCAAAAATTTTTCAAGCTGTTGTCTCACCGTGAAGGGAAAAGTCCATCTACCACCGAACATGGCTAAAAGCAGGCCAAACTGCTATACTCTGTGACAGCTCAGGGGTGAGCGGGGTGGATGTCCGGTGGTGACGGTGGCTCCAGGCTCGGCGCACCTTTTCAAAACCGCAGGATGGTGCGGGGTTTCTTTCCCCCAAGTCCACGGGTAGACACGTCCCCAGAAAAAACAAGCCGTATTGAAATTAATCTGTCTTGGAGACGTCAACACACGGGTCAGGAGCTGGGGACAGACCGGCGCTGTCGGGGTGACAAAACCTTGTCCCGGAAAGGGTGTGGGGGGTAACATTTGGAATCCCTCCGCCCTTTAAGATGGGTAGGCTGGAGCACATCCCTTGCCTTGCACATATCATAACCTCTCGCCAGAAAACTTAAAGCGCACCCGGGCTACTACCTGCGAAAAAGGGCTCGAGGTCTGACTCACATTTCCGTTTCCCCGGGCTGGCGCGTTACAGCGTCAGCTCGGCCCCCCCGCAACCTCCACTTTGACGTGGCAACATCGGAATTTCCCACCCCCACATGCCCCACATTGTGGCAGACGAAATCCATTACCAGTACGAAGACACATGGCCTGACAAGCAGGGGTGCGGACCTTGGGGGTTAGCCACCGCATGAAGGCAGTGAAAGACCGCACCATCTTTGCCATTTTTTGAAGAAACCACCAAAAATTTTCATTTGGGAAAATGCCCTCCAAGCATTTTGGTGACTTAAATTCTGGAATGATCTTTTAACACTCTGAAACACAGGTCCCACCACGACGGAGGAGGAGACAGACAAAGTGGGCACAGAGCCTTTTCTCCATCGAATCCAGAAGGCCCGACATTTTCAAAAAATTATGGTCTTTATTAGCTGGTTCGGGGTCCGGGGCTGTGCAGGCGGTCCTCAGGTAAGCATCTGAGGCAAGTCAAGGCTGTGTTGAAGCTGGGGCGGGGAAGGGGAGGAGGATGGTTTTTCCTACACCGACTTTACCTTTTTCCCCCCTTAGAAAGGGGTTTTGGCACAAATTTGAGGCGGAGGAGGAAGATGAGGAAGTCAGTTTCAGTCCCCCTCAACCCAGAGGTTTGGGGAAATAAGCTCCACTCCACATGTGTGCTTGATGCTCCATTTCCTACAACATATCCTCGCTTTAAAAGCCATCAGCAACAGACAGCAGTAGCTTTGGTGAAGCCTAATGGTGACCTCGGGCAATCCTTTTTTACCCCCTCCCACCAGTAATGCAGGGCCACATACAACACATAGATACCGGCTTAAAGACAGGGTAAAAGCTACTGGCCAACACCGATGTTTTTTGGATATGCCGGGACCCAAATGACTTCTGGTACAAAAATGGATGAATGATCGAACAGCAAACCCTCTTAAGGCAACCCCTAACAACTAAACGGCAGAGCTCTCCTTTTCCCTTCCGCACCACACCCCCATCTACTTAAGCAAAGTGTAAAATTAAACGGATTTTCACTCTCTACAAAAAGAACAGACCAATTTTGAATCTAAAATGGCAAAATTTTTGCAAACTCCCATAACAGCTTAATCATGCAATAGTCTCTGAGGGGAGGTAAATGCCCCTCTCCAACAAAGTCTTGGACCTTGAAACAGATCAAGGCTAATAACGGAGAATTCGAGGCTTCCTGAAAAGTTACCTAGAATTAAATGTTACCTAACAGACCTCATGGAATTCACCCTTTTCCCCACAAAAACTAAAAAAGATCCGTAATTGACAGGGACCAAGAATCCCCAAGCCGAGGAATTTACCTCATCAAGCCCAAGGGACACAAAATAGCACCATCCACTTTTATAATAAAAGAAATTTCCCTTTTTGTCCCTCCCAAAGGAGCCCCTACCAAGCGCTTTCAATTTAAAATAAATTTTTCCCCTGACCTGTCGCAGCTACTAAAGAGGCGAAACAGTTCCAACCCTTCACAAAGATTTCTGACAGGAGATTGTTTATAGAGGGGGATTTCCGTCAAACTTTAATCTCAGAAAGGCCTAAATAACCTGCAACTCGCCGGAAAATTTTTACTATTAAAAGAAGCGAATCGCTTGCCCCCTGTGACTCCGCCCACCCCCAAAAAAAAACCATCACGTCCGAGATATCACACCTCTTGGTCCGATAAAACATCCAACTTCGTTCAAAACCTGCAATGACCCCTTCATACCTTTATGTTTTAAATTTTCCAAACCAAATACGGGCATAGGATCCCCCTTTTGTTGTTTTTCAGCGTTTTCTTTTTTTTTAACAGTTTCCAAGGCGGACTTGCCCCTTTTTGTGTTCCTCCGAAGAATAAATTTCTCTTGTAATTTATTTTTTATTTTTCTCAATTTTTTTTCAAACCCCTTCTATATTTATCGTGGTTTTTGTTCTCAGTTTCCCCAAAATTTTTGGGGCATCTTTTGACGTTTCACATTTCCTTGATAATGTATTGGGGTCCTCCTACTTTTTATATATCTCTTTTATTCTTATAAATTTTTGGACCACAATTGAAAGGTTTAAACTCCCCGCTTAAGCCTCTTGTTTGGGGAGAGATGTAACAAAATCCAAAGCGATATTATTTGTTTCAGGAGACACATTTTTTTCCCCATGATCACATAGATTGAAAAATGCTAAATTCCCCCTTTCATCTTCCTCTCACACCCTTAAAAAAAAGCGGGTGTCGCAATTTTAGTCGAAATTCAATGACCTTTAATTTTAAAACACCAAAAGTTTATAATCCAGAAGGTCGATACATTATTTTGTTTTGTAAAATTAATTCCAAACCTTACACTCTTGTTTACCAAAAACTCGCCTAATGAAAAACAAATTTTTTTATCCGAAAAGTAAACTCCACAGCTAAAACTTAGAAAAGGCGGATTTATTGTATGGGGTGATTTCAAATTAGGGAAAAAAAATAAACATAGACCGCTCTAGATCGAGAGGAAAATCACACCTGATTTTTACTTTTTCTTACTAAAAGGAAAGCTTCAGAATCGGGCCCTTATTTCATACCCAAAAAGAGATACACCTTTTTTTCCTCTCCTAAACATCCACCCCCGTATAGATTTTTTTCATAATTAAAAAATTTTTTAAAAACACAACTTCTCTCCTCTGACATGGGATCAATTACCTGGTCTATCACGCACCATAATATGCCCTTTGAGACTTCGTCCCAAAAACCCTCGAAACCCCTCGGGAGACTAAACAACTTTCTCCTCAAAAATCCAGAAAATTCCCCTTTTTTAAAATCAAAAACTTTAAAGATATTTTTTCACTTTAATACTCCCACTGCTTCTTCCTCCTAAATGCTATGGTGTGCCCAAAAGGGGCATTTAAATTCGTGTATCCTTATTCAACTAGCAGTAATCAAAAAGAAATACCAACTTCTCTCAATAACCTTTTACTTAATACAAAAACCGGAGGCGGATTTTAAAGCTAATCCATCGCCGACAAAAACAGAATAATTTAGTTTCCCTTTAAGGGGAATGATTTCGTTTTTTGTATCTACAGAAAAACAATTTAATCTCGCTAAAATGAAAGGGGAATTTTTTACACACAAGGAACAGACCCAAAAAACTACTAGCCAAAGAATCAAAGTTCACACGCAAACTAAAACCCCATCGATTTTCCTCCCAGGTAATAAACTCATTAATCACTAATATTGCTGAAAATTTGCATCCTTTTACGCCAATCCATAATCTTCACATCTGAGAATATTCCTGCTCCTCTAGACTGTGATATAAATTTCCTCCCTCTATATCTTTACCGACTCTTCCCCCCTCATTTAAAAAAAACAAACTTACCAAAATCATAAAAGGGGTTTTGACAGCCATTCTCATGTAAAAGAATAAAGCCCTGGACCTGATGGAATACAACGAAAAAAATCGCTTTTTCTCAAAAATTCTTTCCCCCATTTATTTGATTTATGTAAGATATTGCCATTCCCTGATCCCCCAAAGGACTTTTATTAGCCACTACACAACAACCCCAAACCGGGAAAACCCTATGAAACACTGCACATAGACCAATCTCTTTATTGAATACAGACATTAAGATTTATGCAAAAATATTAGCTTTCTCGCCTTAATACTGTTTTACCCAATCTTATAAAAAAGATCAAACTGGATTTTTCCAAGGTCCCAAGCCAAGATGCAACACGCGATTGCTGGACTTTTTAAAAAATTGCAGGATCATCGGACACAGAGTCTTTTTTGTCACTTTACGCTGAAAAAGCTTTTTGAAAAGAGTCAACTGGCAATACATTTAAAAGAGTCTTGACAAATTTGGGTTTTCTGGGTTTTATATTTATGAAACACAGCCCTTTATACAAAAAACCTTTTAGCATCTGTTCTCAATCTGCTTTCTCTCCTCCCCTTTTTACCCAACTAACGGCAAAACCCGCAAGATGTCCTCTATCCCCGCAATTTAAAAGTTTTGTGTGTCGACCCCTGGCTGAAAATATTAGAAGTAACCGCAAAATCCCGGGGCTCCAGTTAACCAGACTAACCATAAAATAAGCATATCAGATGACATTATGTTAATTGTTTAAATCCACAAACCCAATTTCCCAACATCCTAAATTCCCTCTACATTTTCTAGATATCTTATTACAAACTAAACACCACAAATCATCTATTTTCCTATAAATAATCCTAAAACTCAAAAAGGCCCTTTTAAAAACCTTTGACTCAAGCTAGCTGAAGAGAAGTCGATAATTTAGGGATTAAATCCCTTCCCCTTCCCCACAATTGATTGAATTAAATTCCCTTTTTTTCTGATTTAGAAGTCGAAATCAAACGGGTTTCACCCTTAACCTATCTTGGGTACAAGAACATGCTTTAAAATGTCATTGCTACCCAAAAAACAAACATCTGAGAGAATTCCCCATCTTAATACCCCCGCAATAACTTAAATTCCAAAAAACTTTTTTTCTACCCTTTTTTTGGGGTGGGGAAAAAACCCCAGCAAACGAGACCTCTTGTTCCTCACAATAAGAGGAGGAATACAGCCCCAAATTTTCTTTCTTTCACGTGGCTATTTTGCTTGAGCAAGCCTTTCACTTTATGGCGCCAATCTGATTCTAACCTTTGGGCTCAAATAAATCCATTCATTTACACCCATCCCCCCAGAGTAAACCCTCTTAAACCTCATTACTTGGTGCCCCTTTGCCCAAACCCCTCCTAGGCAAAACAACTTACTTAAAAATTTTTGGCTACTTAGTCTACCTAACAATTGGATCATCCTTCGTAAGGGAAACTGTATATCCTTAAATTTTCTTTTAAATGCTGGGAAAGTAAAACCCCCATTTTAAATCATGGGAGAAGCAGGCATCCTCACAATTGACCAACTGTTTCAGATGAAAACCTCCTCTCATTTTCACAAAACTCTACACTTATCCTCTGCCTCGCTCAACTTTTAACAGTTCCTGCAAAAAGACATTGAATCCAAAAAATAAAATGGGCCCGACACCTCACCCACACATCCTGATTCCACAACTTTCCTTTGCAAAAAAAACTTCGAAAAAGGGGGGTTTCTAAACATCCACACAAAAATTGGGCCAAAGAGCCCCCTCCAAGTTCCCCACTAGTGAAATGGGAAAAGGATTTTTCCTCCCAATTCCCTAAGGACAAAAGGGCAAAAGCCAAAAAAAACTCTTCCTCTTTTTCGAGATGCTAAACCCAAAAAAAACCTGATTTGTCCACCTATGGTGGACTTTCCCCCCTCAAGGTACTAAGATTTTTCCCGGCCTCAGTTTAATGTTGGAAAGGGGCGTCAAAAAGGCACCATGCTACTTCGGGGGGTGCCAGTCATTCAAAAATTTGGAAAACTCTCAATCTTCTCTCGAAATTAAATAACTCTCCCTTTTCTTTACCCTAACTTGCGGTTTTTTGATATTGGTTTAAGTGACTTCCCCTCATCCCCCCGCACAATTCTTTTTCACAATCTTATAACCAGAACAGCTATTGCATTTAATTGGAAAAACCAAACCCCCCCTTAATTGGTTTTCACAAAAAAATTTAAACTCAATTTTCCGTGAAATGAAGTTAATTGACCCTCCTTATTCGTAAAAAAGAAAATTCTTTGGAATCTATGTTTTTCTTCTATTACGTGCATCTACTTATCAAAATTCTTTTGTTTTAATCTTAACACATGTTTTTAAATTTTTTTAAATTAACAAAAATTATTTTTTTAGTCCGAAAAACCCGAGTTAATCGTTTTTTGGACCTCCCTTTTTACAGAGTTTTTCAAGAACCAGCTGATTTTGCAAGGCCAAAAACTTAAAAAAAATTTTAAAAATGGATAATGGGGGCCCCCAGCCCACCGCCAGCCCTGAGGGTCCTCCCACACTGAGATGGCGAATTTCCAAAAATTGACAGGACGCCAAATTTTCTGACAAAATTTGTTTTGGATAAATTTTTTGGGGTCAAAGAAAAAACATATTTCCAGGCGCACAGAGTCAAAGGGGTGTAAACTTTTCCACTTAAAATTTTGGGGGGGCTGGTTTGGGCTCCCAACATTTTGTGTTTAAATCCGCGATCGCCGGCCTTAAATCCTTCACTTAAAATTCCCTGGGAAACCCGGGCCCAAAAATGAAGCGGAATTGCCTATAAGTCTCACGAAAGCTGGAAAAAAAAAGCCCGGGCCAGTTTGGGAACTCCAAAGGCAGAGTGTGGGAGGGGCGCGGCGCCACCACAGCTGAATCGGCAAGGCCCAATTACTTCTGGAGGTGGAAAAAACAGGGGGCAAGAGTGGCACAAAACCCCCCTGTGGGGGGGCACGGCAGCGCCACCAGCCGATTTTTTGTTTTAGTGGAAAATCATTTGGGGTGGCAAAACAAAGTATGCCAAGGGTTTTCACAGGGGAAAAAAATTGGATACGGCACGCCACCAGCAACAGAGGCCGGCAGGCACATACTTCCCGGGGTGAAAAAAACAATTCCACAAGTGGGCCCCAATGACCTTCCTTTGGTCAATGGAGAAACTGTCAGCAGAGTGTGGCATCAGGCGGGTGGGGCATCAGTTTAGTGGCTGAGGCAGTAGTTTGAACCCGAACTCCATCTCTCACAGTTTTGTGAGAGCGTCATGGCTGATGTAGTCTATCGCCTAGGGCATTGGTGTGTGGAAATCCTGGCCGATCCACGCCTGATTCATCTTGACAAAGGTCAGCCGTTCCACATTTCCCGTGGACAAGCGGATTCTCCTTGGGGTAACGATGGCCCCCGCCGCACTGAACACCCGCTCTGATGCCACACTACTGGCCGGGCAGGACAGCTTCTCCACTGCAAACTTGGCAAGTTGTGGACACACATCCAGTTTGGCTGCCCAGTAGTCCAGCGGATCTT
This sequence comes from Phyllomedusa bahiana, assembly GCA_025379985.1. Lineage (NCBI taxonomy): Eukaryota > Metazoa > Chordata > Amphibia > Anura > Hylidae > Phyllomedusa > Phyllomedusa bahiana. The sequence continues at coordinate 16,604 of JAODAL010063560.1, forward strand.
CTAACTGGGGTGGCAGAGTGCTGTCCAAGTAGGCCATGACCTGTTGGTTCAGGGACTGCTCCAGGTCCTGCTGCTGCTGCTGGCGACTGCCCTCCTCACTAGGCGGGTGAAGAAAACTGCTCATCAGTGACTCCAGACTTACGTTGCTGCTGATGGAGCTGGTACTGCTCCTACCCCCCTCTCCCACTCCCCCGGCAGCCGCGGCAGGAGTACGTGAGCACTGAAGAACCCCCCGGTCAGACCTGTCAGAGGAGGGACGATGCCGCACATAGGCAGCGGTCAACTGACTACGGAGGAGTTCCCTATCGTATTTGACTTTGTCCTCCCTCTCAATAGCTGGGAAAAAGGCTCCCATTTTGGACCGGTAGCGAGGGTCCAATAGGGTGGAGAGCCAGAAGTCATCCCCTGCCAGATGGTGACTATTCGGCTGTCACTAGCCAGGCAAATCAGCATTCTGTGGGCCATCTGCACAAGTGACTCTGAGGGGCTCCCTGCCTCCATCTCCACTGCATACTGCCACGGTGCTTGCGGGTCATCTGCCTCGTCTTCCTCATCTCCATCTACCTCCTCCAGCTGCTCCTGCTCCTCCTCTCTTGTCACCTGGGTAGAAAATCCACTCATTTCACCAGACAATGCTTCTGCTCCAATGTCGTCCTCCTCCTCCTCCATTTCAGTCCCCACAGGACTCATGTGGCCGCGAGATGTGGTCGCCGTGTCTCCAGTCTCCCAGACAGATTTTTCAGCATCTGTTCCAGGACATGAAGCAGTGGAATGACGTTATTCATCCCGTAGTCCTGGCGACTGACAAATAACGTGGCCTCCTCGAATGGCCTCAACAAACGGCAGGTGTCACGCATGAGTTGCCACTGGCTGACATCAAAGTTACACAGGGGAGTACTCCTGTCCGCCTAGATCATCAAAAAATCGTTAATGGCCTTTCTCTGTTCATAAAGTCGGTCCAACATGTGCAGGCTGGAATTGCAACGGGTGGAAACATCACATATCAGAGTGTGTTGGGGGAGGCCGTTCTGCCGCTGCAACTCGAGGAGGGTGTTCCTGGCTTTGTAGGAATGGATGAAGTGCATGCACAGTTTTCTGGCCATTTTCAGAATCTTCTGAAGATCTGTGGAAGACTTGAGGAACCTTTTCACAAGCAGATTGAACACATGCGCCATGCAGGGCGCATGGACCATCCCTCCTCGGTGCAGCGCGGACACCATGTTACTCCCATTGTCCGTCATCATGGTTCCGAGTTGCAGTTGGTGCGGAGAAAGCCACATATCGATTTCTTGCTGCATGACGCGGAGCAGTTCCTCCCCTGTGACTTCATTCGCCGAGGCAAGCCAGGTGTAGAACTGCGTGACACCGCTGTGCCATACACATGTGGTATGATGAAGCAGTACTTGTGGAGGCTGAGATGATGGTGGTGGTGGTGGAGGAGGAGGAGGAGGCGGACATTGGCGCAGAAGCCGTAGTTTGACAATGTGGAGGAGAAAGCGGCGTTTCCTGTCCAAGTTGTTGGTGTGCCTGGGCAGGAAGTACATTCACCCAGTGGGCCGTAAAGGACATGTACTGGCCCTGACCGTAGTTACAGCTCCAGACGTCCGCGCTGCCGTGCACCTTGGAACAAACCGATAAGCTCAAGGACTGGCCCACTTTCTGTTCTACATATTTGTGAAAGGCTGGTACTGCCTTTTTGGAAAAGAAATTACAGCTTGGAACTCTCCATCTCGGCTCGGCACAAGCCATTAGTTCTCTGAACGATGCAGAGTCCACCATTTGGAAAGGGAGGGACTGCAGTACCAACAACTTGGACAGGAGCACGGTCAGCTTCTGCACCATAGGATGGTGGGACACATACTGTTCTCTTTGCAATCGCCTCGCTGAATGACTGCTGGCGCCATGAGTAGCGAGGAGCAGGAGCATCTGGACCGGGAGATGATGGCAAAGAGAAACAGCTCCCTTCTGCAGAGGTGGTGGATCCTTGACTGGCTGCAATGGCACGTGTGACACTGGGCGTTGCTGTTGCTGCGGCAGCAAGATGGACCACCACATCTGAGCAACGTTTCTCCCAGGCCACCAGATGGTGACGCTGCATGTGTTGACGCAGGGCTGTAGTGCCAACGTTCGCTCCCTGGCCACGCTTCACTTTCTGCCCACAGATTCTACATATACCCATATTCGGCTCCTCCGGTGTCTTAGCAAAGAACTGCCACACGGCCGAGTCTCTGATTTTACCGCCAACGCTCCGCACTGAGTGATTACTGCCGCCGCTGCCTCGCTGAGCCCCTGTGCCGCTACTTTCTTGGACCTGCTAAGTGGGTTTTCTACCCCATGGCCACTTGGCTCCTGACCTCACACTGCTGCTCCCCTGCTGACTCACGGCCACACGACCCACTTGCTGTCTGCGCCGCTGCCTGACGCGCAAGCTGACGCCCTCTTCTACTGACGATGATGAAACCCTTGCTTCACCCGGCTCCCAAGTGCGGTCGGCTACATCATCATCTATTTGTGTTTCAATCGTCGCTGCTGTCCTCATCACCGGCTTGTATGCAGAGGGGTGACCCCTCCAAAA